>CAKJTW010000280.1:80000-148881 GCA_917880005.1 Nanger dama | reverse complement strand
TTCCTTGTAATTCTTCTATTAATAACTTGTGGCCTAAAAGCATTATCTATCATTAGTCCAAATACCAAGCATTCTTGTTGAGCAGTGACTACTTTGAAAAAAAAGTTCAAACTTCAAATGCTGAGAGTTCTCTAAGTTCTTAAATAAGCTGGACTTCTCCACTTCTCAGATGCATCACAGGCACATAGCTGGGGACAGCTTCCATTTCTGCATACTAAACAAAGATGATCCTGTTCCACCAGCGAGCTATAGGCTGGTTTGCCAACAGTTTATATTTATTGTGAAAAATCTGCTATAAACTGCTAGTCCTGTGCAGTGTTTGTTAATTTTTAACATCCTTCTTCACATATAACAAGTAATTTAAGTTAAAAACTGTCATTATACATGAAGTCAGCAGCCTCAGAGAAGGCTACAGTTACTTTGTCCATTTTATTGACACTTAAACCCAGGTTTACCATGAACCAATAAAAATTACAAAGAACTAAACAGCAGCAAGGAAACGCTCTTGATAGAGGCATGACAGGGAGCAAGGTCTAGATGCCTGCACCAGATAACTTTATTCAATAGCCTCCAGAAAAAAAACCAGTCTTCAGTGACCAGAGGTACCAGCAACAACCTTGAAATAAAGTGTCTCACTGAAATGAAGCGCGGTAACAAAATCAATGCTTGTGTGAAATTCCATAAAGCATAACATCGCACTAAACCCCATTTCTATGTTCATCATTTTCCTTCCTGGGGCCTGATTTAGGTTTGCATCACAGAGTAAATAAAAAATTCAGTGGGCTGGCCCTGGAGAACTGGTTTGGCCTTGTTTCCAAAAACTGGGTGAGCTCACCACTATCTAAGCGTCCCATCTCAAGAGAAGAATCATTTCAAACAGGCCCCCTTCTTAGGCATTCTTCTTTTCCCCTTTAATTGTCCTCCAGGCATTTCAAAGAGCTTCACTGATGCTTCTTTTACACCCCCCCCTCTCCCCCTCTTCCCTCCCCCCCAAGGGCAAATGTGCAGTAACTAAGTGTGATTTTTAGATTGCCAAATACAGGTTAGGTTTCTGGGTCAGAACCTAGTTGTTATAAGCAATGAGGAAAGAGAATTTAGGTAACTCACAGGCCCTTGGAATGTAAGAGGTTTCATATGCATTAATGTTAACTGCTCAGTCATGTTCACTCTTTGGGACTCCATGGACTTTAGCCTCAAGCCAGTCTCCTCTCTGTCCACTGAATTCTCCAGGTAAGAATACTGGACTGGGTTGCTGTGGGGAGACAGCAAATTAGCCAAGATGGTATGTTCCAGGCCCTCTTGGCCCACGCTTTGTAAATAATGACTATGTAACAGCTGAGATCATTTACAGCACTGAAGGTGCATGTCAGGAGGTGCTGTGTGCACATGTGAGCTAGGAAGCAGCAGCATTTAGTGCTGTGTCACGGCTGTGTCTGTTGGGTCAGTCATGAGAGGAGACTATAGCGTGTCTGCTGCTACAGCTGCCGCGTCATCCAGGAAGAGGTTGTGTTGTGTTAGGTTATGCTATGTCTGTTGCATCAGCCAGAGAGGGAGAGAATACACGTGCCTGCAGTTCCTACGGCTCCCCGAGTCTTCCAGCTCTTAGCTTGTGCCTTGCCTATCCTGGGTTCAGTCGAACAGTGTGCACAGCGAGACACAGCAAGATAGTTGCCATTCCTTTCTCCAGGCGATCTTCCGGACCCAGGGATCAAACCCAGGTCTCCGGCATTGCGGGCAAGAGTTCTTCTACCTTCTGAGCCACCAGGGATGCCCTTTTCATGTTATTTTCTATTGTATTAGACCATTTTTAATAAAAACATCTTTCGAGTGGTTCACTGCCATCCCAAATACTTTGGGAGAAGTCAAAAATCAGCTGAGTTGTAGCCTACCTTGTGAATCAAAATCTGAGATAGAACCCAGAAATCTATTTAAACAAACATTCTCCAGCTAATTTTAACATGCAGGAAATGTGGGGGACCCACTGACCTTGATGTGTGCGCAAATGCTCAAAGTGTCCTTCAAAACAGCATTCACATACCTCAGATCTGCACATGAACCCACACAAGGGTAAAATCAACTCCTGCCACATTTGTGGGCAAGTCCGATTTACTTATAAAAAGTGAAAGTGGGGGGCTTCCTTTAAGAATAATATTTTCATCATAGTTAAAGAGTGCTCTTGCTGGTCTGTTGAAATTCAACGTCTTCTAATTGCGACTACTCAGGAGAACATTTCGGATATGCTGATATCATTAGGGGAGCATAATAACACCTGAGGTTTGTCTAGACCTGTAGGTAGTATTCTGTCATTTTATTTCTTCAAAGCTTCAAGTAGCCCTAAGTATGCAGACAGTTAATGATTTCTGTTTCACAGATAAGGCATGAGATAGTTAACTGAGACCAGCAAAGCCAGAAGGACAGCACACATTCTCTAACTCCCAGAACTGTTTCTGTTTGCTTGAGAGACCCTGAGAAAAACATGATACAACAAAATATTTTGTAAATGCAAGAAAACTGAACAGAAACGAAAAAGAAGGTCTGAGTATTATAAAGTTACTGCTAGGAACCCCCTAAGAAATTTTGTTTATTCTTCCAAAATGTAATCATGTGTCCTAAAATAAAAATCCTTGGCTTTTTCCCTCTTCATAATAAATGAGACTGGAGAAACCGTGAATAAGTGGCAAAGGTAATTAATAAATTGTATGGAACCAAATGAACTACAGAGATGTAGCAGAGTCGCCAGCCTGGGGAATCTGTTTAAACAAAGCTGGAACCAGAACCTGCTTGCAGGACAAGGGTCAAAAACCACTCTAACTACTTTATAGTGAGCCAGACCTTTCTCAACTCTTTGTACAACAAATTCAGGATAAATGGAATTAATTTTGAGAAGCAATAACACAAATAGACTCCCAACTATAAGGAAGATCAATGGCATTTCTTCCATTGCTCATTTCTAGGCTGCATAACACTGAGGTTCTGGCTGCTAATTATTTTTTAAATGCACTTATATAAAATAAAATGCCTTACAATTATTTTTGAAATACAAGTTGTTATTGATTTCCATTTAATTCTGCTAAATTATTAATACAACTCATTTATCACACTTAATGTTCTTAAAACACAATGAATATTAAAGATTATATTCTTATAATATAATAGTTCAATTCTTATAGTTCAATTTCAATCATAGAGGTTAAAAAATGCCATAAATTTAACTTAAAAAAAAGAAGAAGAAAAGCAGGCTGCAGGACTAATCCTGGAGTCTTAATCACTCAATGCTATTAAAAACAAAGAAAATCAATGCAATAGGTGACCATAGAAACATAATTTTAAAAGTCAGCTAGCTTTCAAACTATGCAACTTACTGTAAGAAGCCAAATCTATCCGTGACTTTGCAAACAAGGTAATCTGCATCTTCCCAAGGTTCAATCTCTGCACCTTCACGTCCCTATAGAAAGGGACAAAGAAGAGTGTTATTGGGAATGTATAAAACTGAATAATTTCTTAAAAAGACCAAAAATCAAGGGTTAGAAAAAACTATGGCTTGCCTTTTCATCCTGACTTCTCAGAAGAGTGGACCACCTCCTTTGCCTCTCTTCTTCCCCACTTCCCTCCTCCACTGGCCCTAACAGCATCCTTCCCAAGGCCCAAACGGCCTCCCACCATCAGTCCAGCATCCTCACTGAGTGAACTGCTGCGCCGCACTCATCAGTGTTGCTCACGCAACCTCACGGCACCACCGTGTCCTGGCTCTCCCGTCCCTGCCCTACTCTTCCGCGCTGGCTTCCGCATGGGGGCCTTCCTGAGGGCCGGCGGGCCCAGCGCTCTGTCCTCAGCCCACTGCCTGTCAGTCACATTCCCTCCTGAGCTGTGAACACCAGCACTGCTGAGAGCAGGAGTCCCAGAAGGGCCTATTCCATCCCTCACATTTCACACACTCTGCACCTGACTGTCTCATGGAGTCTCTACTGAGGGTATTTACAACAGTCAGTCAGCTCACGCGTGAGAACCTTGTGGGCAAAGCACCCCTGTAACTCTTATTTGTACAGTGATTCCCCAAGGCCTCGCATGACACCTGACCTGGTCACTTTGTGTTAACTGCAGGAAAAAAATGCACACCAGCATGAATGAATGATGGTTCTATTCGTTTTAAATTATTTAAGCAGTTAAATAAATTAATTAGGTTTCTTGCAGAGTATGCTAAAACCTAGTCATAATAATAGGAAATTGTGTCTGATGTTTCAAACAAGCAACTTAGAAACAAACTCTGGGAACAGATTGTTAAGTTGAGCCCTGCCTGCATGTTCCTGTAGGGCACAGTCCAGATGGCCTTCTATAATTTCATGTTCCTGTTATTCTCACAAATCACCAAAAATAACATACAAAACTACAGGCAACCAATATAAATATAAAACATGACATTTATAGATCACAGCTACAACTCATTATAGATCTCAAGAGATAAAAGGTACTAATAAGGACATATGTAAACTGTCAACAGTTGTGATATTCTGGGGCATCAAAAGCCAGATTCCACAACTAACTTAAGGATAAAAGGCTAGAGATTATACATCAAGTACCAATTCAAATTTCAGATCAATGTTTTCAATTTTCAATATCACATATCAATTAAATAAAATGGGTATTTAACTCTATATACTAATGTAATTAAAACATTTATTGAATACCTACTATGAGCCAGAGCTGTTGTAGGTATTTAGGATACAAGAGCAAATCAAACAAGAGAAATTCTTACCCTCAGAGAGTTCACATTCTAGGTAGGCGAGCAGGCAACAAAATGTAATAAAAAGTATGCTGACATTTTAAAAGCTATGGTGAAAAATAAAGAGGAGAAAGGGGACAGAGAGAGCCAGAGGATGGAGGGGGATATTCAACAGTGTGGTCAGAGAAGAGTTCACTAAGAGGTAGCATAGGGGCAAAGAAAAAGAGGAGGCAAAAGGGCATGAGGGTATCCAGCACACAAGTGCTCCAGGCAGAAGAAACAGCCTGTGCAAAGGCCCTGAGACAGGAGCAAGCCTGGAAGAATAACAGGCGACCAGCGTGGCTGGAGAAGAGGGATGGAGGGAGAAAAACTACACAGACAAAGCCAGAGAAACTAGAGCACTGCAGCAGTCGTGGGAAACAAACAAACTGCCGCTGTAATTTAAGCCCTCCAAAAAGCAAACCCTCTTCTATTTATATTTTGAAAATAAAAATTACTTAAAGAGTAATGATGGATACTTACTCTGTCATATTTAGCAACTATTTCAGCTCGCTCCTGGGCAAGTTTAAGTGCTACATCCTGGTTTGAATCTGTGGAGAGATCAAATTTCAGTGAACTTTTGTTTAAAGATTTATAAAATTAATCATAAAACTAAGACAAAACAAGTGAAAATAAAACAGTAAATTGATGCTGCCTAAAATGACAAATCAGCAAAAATCAAATAAACGTACAAAGGTGAGTTAAGTATCCATAACTACAACTTTGAAATATCTACATATCTACTATTTCAATATTACATACCATCCTCAAAAGAAAGCAAATCTGTTAACACAGCATTAACTTAGGGGATATGTAAATCTTATCCCTCAAGAGTTATATTTGGATCTTATTTCATAGAAATAAGAACTAAAGTAGAAACTGAAAATGAGACTTCTAAGTTTTCAAATGAAATCCACCTGGGCAGGTGATGAGACGAGCATTCAAGAAGGCTTTTAAAAATTTAGGTAATTTACTCACAAAATAAACTAGTGCAAGACAGAGTTTAAGGGTCTTAAAAATCTATTTCTCTGACACGATAACTATAATCATTTCTCTCACATTTAGCCTCTGAGGTCCCCCTTATCAGCTGTCCCAACCTTTATCATAGTGTGCAGTTTTACCACAACACACACCATTCTTTCTTACCCATCATGTTAGCTTTCAAAACGTAAGTCTGACAATGAGTAGAGATCAAAATACGAAATAGCATGGATACGATTACACACCCAAGTCCCATAAATTAAAAGATCAATGACCGGCTATATATAAAAGGCACCTCTGGTCAAGAAGGAAGACAAGCATTCCAGTGGAAACTGGGCAAAGGTCATGAGCAAGAAACTCACAGGAACAACAACAGCAGAGACAAACCTGTTCTCAGGAAGCGCCCGGCAGACAGTAAGATCCTGACGGAGACCTTCCGTGCCTTACCACACTTAATTCCGGGTTTTATCCTGTTAATTCTATTACACAGATGAAAAAAAAAAAGAAAACAAAACAAAAACACAAGGTTTAAAGATTTTGACTTGTCTAAGGTCACACAGCTAGTAAACAGCAACGGGAGGATTAGGACGATATTGAATCTACAGCCCATAATTTTAACCATTACTCTATTAAATGATCACTGAAAGACACAAAAGGATGTCCAGTGGAAAATGGCAGATGGAACACACACTTTTATATCCATTCCTCCTAAAACCCCACTAACCTGACAACATGAGGGTTCTTTAAATCCTTGCCCTCAGTGGCACAGCAATGGAGGTTCCAGAGAAGAGGTGAGGGTGGGGTTGAAAACAAGCAGTTTGACTAAAGAAGTCAAGTGCCTAAGAGTTGATGGGAGGCTTGTGTGTTACGAGGCTGAGTGCAGAGAAGCCATCCTCACCCTCCAAAGCAGGAAATCATGAGATAATGACTAAATCTGCAGAAAAGGAAGTGGCAACATAGGCATGTTATCTAGTGCTTTGGAAGTAAATACAAAACCAATCCGCTGGGACTGGAGGAGAGCAGTTACTTCTATGGGTGGGCAGCCAGGTGGGGAGGGGTGTGGAAGTGAGCTTATCTTTCAAAATAAGTTGTACAGATCCTAAATCTTTACACCAAGTAAAGTTCTGACAAAAATAAAAGCTAATTTTAAAAGACATGCAGGGCGGGGCCAGGGGGAATCAAGTCATCAGAAACTAAAGAAATGCAAGTTTTAAAATACTACTTTGCACCTATCTCAGACTGACCCCAAAATGCACGGATATTACTGTCTTGATACAGTGTGGGGAGATGTGCCCTCACTGAGATTCAGTAGACTCACAAATGCATCAACTCTTTCTGGAAAGCATCTTGATATGTTTTATACCAAAAATCTTCAAAACAGGCATCTCCTTTACCCAACAGTTCCACCTCTAGGAATTTATGACAAGGAGATAATCACAAGGCTGTTTATAATAGTAAAAACAGCAAAACAGAAGTCTGTCAATTTCTTAAAGCTTATTTGGGGGAAAAAGTGTTTATGCCACTGCTTTTCTCAAAGTGTCAATTGAGAACCTTTGAGGGAAATGTGAATAAATAACACAATGGTCCAATAAAATGATTTTCAGTAAACTAATGCATCCCAGGTGGCACCAGCAGTAAAGAATCCACCTGCCAATGCAGGAGACCTAAGAGAGGCAGGTTTGATCCCTGGGTCAAGAAGATCCCCTGAAGGAGGGCATGGCAACCCACTCCAGTATTCTCTGGAGAATCCTATGGACAGAAGAGCTTGGCAGGCTACAGCCCATAGGGTCGCAAAGAGTTGGATATGACTGAAGCGACTTGGCATACACGGGATGCATTTAGAAGTCTGGGATACTCAGCTCAATTATACACATATGAATTATCTTATTTTAGACTTAGGAACCTTTCTCAACTCCTTTCCCCCTCTTCCTTTACCCAGTTTTAACACATTGCATTCATACACCTACCAAAAGGGCAGGGGAAGCAAATGAACAGAAGAAATTAAACTCAAACTAGGAACCCTGACTGCCGTCTAGTCAAGGCTATGGTTTTCCCAGTGGTCATGACAGAGAATTCACAGACTGCTCATCCTAATAGCAAATAACTAATCCCACAAGTAGTTTGGCAAGCTTTACTCTCACCCAAAGGTAACTTTCCACTCTTTAAATCAAAGATGCAAACATGTAAAAACCAAATTGTGCTCAAAATGGCACATGAAAATAAGAACTAAGTATTACCCAGAACAACTAAGTATCACAAGGAAGAAGTGCATTAACGCATAAGCAAAAGTATGAACGATGCAAGTATCCGGTCCCCAAATGGCCCTTAGGGTCAAACTGGGACATAAGCCCATCACAAGTCAGAAATCTGGGATACGATAAATGTTTTATGTGCTCACATCATATTGAAGCTGCCATTCATTCACTCATTAAATAAGACAGAGAGCCCTAAAGTCCGACACAATACCACAGAATTCTCACAACATACAGCACACTTCACCTAACAAACCCTAAGAATGTGATCTATACACCTCTCATGTGTATGTGTGTTTAATATGAAATGTTCCTTTACATGCTTACTGTAACTGTGTTAACAATGTTGTGTTTGAGTGAGCAGTATAAGATTTTGCATAACAAACATCAAAATGCTATACAAATAAGGTCTGTCACTGATCAGGAGTCCTGATGAATTAAGTGCCAACAAAGAGCCAGGCTCATAAGTAGGAGCTGGCACTTATTCTGCACAATCTAAGTCTTATGTGTATTATTTCATTTAATGTCTTCACATCAAAACTAAGAAGTAGGTATCATTAGCATTCATTTAAGAGACAAGAAAATTATTAGGTAAATGAACTTGCAAGGATTACACAGCTTTGAAGTTGCAGAATTGGCATTCACACCAAGGCAATATGGCTCCAGAGTACTCTTAACCACTCCACATGGTCTCTGAATAAATAAAAAGGAAAATGAACAAAGGTTTATCAAGAGGATCTGCCAACAGGAATGCTCAGAGCAGTGTTTTAACAAGGGCAAGAGGCCATGGAAATGCTCTCCAGTCAACAGGAAGTCAACATGTTTCTGAAGAGAAGAGAGAACAGAAACGCTGTGGAGAAAATGACCACCACTCAGGAAGGAAGGGGCTTCCCAGGTAGCGCTAGTGTTTAACAACCAGCCTGCCCGTGCAGGAGACACAATGAGACACGGGTTCGATCCCTGGGTCGGGAAGATCCCCTGCAGGAGGGCATGGCATCCCACTCCAGTTTTCTTGCCTGGAGAAGCGCATGGTCAGAGGAGCCGGGCGGGCTTCAGTCCACAGAGTCTCAAAGAGCTGGACATGACTGAAGCGACTTACCATATACGTAGGAAGGAAGAACGGTTTAGTTTGCCTGTTAACAGCTCACACTTGTTTGTTGAACTTTTATAGCTCATTAGGCACTGTGCTAGGTACACAGAAAATCTCAATTCAAACCGTTCTATAATCTTTTACATGTTACAGATGACAAATATAAAATGCAGAGGTCAAGCAATTTGTCCAAGTCTAAATTACCATCAGAGCTCAACTCAGACCCACATCTGAAAGGCTCCAAAGTCTGTGTCCACCTGCCCACTATGCTAGAGAGAGAAACTGTGTGTGTGTCTACATTAATAAGGTATATGCTACCTAGAAACTGGCGCAGGGTCAGAGAGTGGGTTAGTTAACTCCAGTATGCTCAAAACTACTGTTCTGGTTGTATTTCCACAGTGAGTGTCCTATTCTAACAAAAAGAAAAGTCGTCCTATATCTGAAAATGATTACTTTCTAGAGTTACTTATTCCTTATACTTTCTGATACCCAAGTGTCCAAGGTTTCCTCCATTGATACTATAAAGCTGCCATACTTTTATGGATATAAAATGCATTTTCACAGTATCATAAACAAGGAAGCAAATTTTTTCGAAGTTTAAATTGAGGCAGCTAAATATTCTTTTCACACACAACTAGATACAAGTAAGCTTTGAAAAAAAAAAAAAAGCTTTACTAGTTATCAACTGCCAGACCCTAGGCAGGAAAACAGGAGAGCATGGGCTCCCCACCAACGGCATCTTACATACTGTCTTTATAACCCAGGCTAACACTTTTTCTTTTCCAAACCTTTCAACTACATGTTTCTTTCTATATACAACACATATTGCTCTTCAGAGTAAAGAGTCATTAGCTCTAAAGTATATCAAACTTGTAAAAAAAAAAAATTCCCAACACATCTATTGGTTATTTATAGTAGATAATACTGTACAAAGATTCCATAGTTTCCCTGACAAAGACACCTTAATAAAATGAAACAGACACTGTTCACTAAAGCTAAAGGAAAGAGCAATGAATTTCTCACACCTTTGTTCCAATGGAGGCACAGCTGTTTCTCACAGTATTTACTAGCTAAAAGCAGTCCATCAGTCCAATCTGAGTATTACCTTGGAAGACAACTGTGCACAATTTAAAGAAAGACCAGATGCCTTAACATAATTTAAAAACAAGTCTAATCACATCCAAAGATATATTCCTTTAATATTATGAAAGGCCTATATAACGTTGTATACATTACCTTCCAGATAATGTATATAACATATCTGAGGAAAAAGCAGTAGTAGCATATAGATTTCCAAAGAAACTTGCACCACTACATTCAAGGTTTCAAAATAAGACAATAATCTTAAATGCGACTGACTGATGAAAGAAAAGGGGAAAGGTTGGCCATTGGGCTCCAGGTAACAACTTGCCTGGAGACTCTGAAAATTCACATCTAGTTTTTGTGTCAGTAACCTATAAATCCCATTCCCAACCTAATGCCTCACTCTCAATTTACCTCAAAAACTTATACACAGGCTCAATCAGATGCTAAACAAATTTTTTTTGGGGGGGTACACAGCAGCCAAGCAATTAAACTCTTTTAAGAAGCCACTAAGTGGGAGAGAGCCTCTTCCAGCATGATAAGTTATGCAAACGTCCACATAAGAGATTACCATACTCCAGAAGACTAAGTATAAAAACATACTTCACATTAAAGACCTGCCATCCTTCTCATTGCAGGAAGTACTTCTTAGAAAGCACTGTTAACCACTCAATGAGTAAACTATCTGAAATTACAAAATGCATTTAGGACAGTAATCCAATTCCTCTTTTATGAGTAAATAAACATAGCCAGCTTCACAAAGCAGCAAAATGATTGGAAATGATGTAAACAGTCCATCAATTCAGCTATTAAAAACCATTAAGCAATATTCTGTACTGATTTGACCTGGATTCATCTCCAAGATGTACTGTAAGTAGAGGGGGAAATGTCAAGGTTCAGAACAGTGTATATAACACACGACGGGGGTCAGGAATGAACATACATATACAAAGTTAACAGTGGCTGTCTGGGGGAGATGAGTGGAAAGGACACTTGTCTCTCACTGGATGACCTTCAACACCTTCAACTGTTTAGCATGCACATGTGCCACCTTATCAAAGCCCACACATGGAAAGTGTCAACAACGGTGAAGATGATGAGCAGGAGAAAAACCCTTCCTCAGGAAAGGCTGAGATTTACTGTGTATCCAACATAGCTGCTTCTGCACAAGCAGATGAATCCTCGTTTTACCCTCCAGAGACCGCTCTCATCTCACACGCTAGTAAAGTGATGCTCAAAATTCTCCAAGCCAGGCTTCAGCAATATGTGAACCGTGAACTTCCTGATGTTCAAGCTGGTTTTAGAAAGGGCAGAGGAACCAGAGATCAAATTGCCAACATCCGCTGGATCATGGAAAAAGCAAGAGAGTTCCAGAAAGACATCTATTTCTGCTTTATTGACTATGCCAAAGCCTTTGACTGTGTGGATCACAATAAACTGTGGAAAATTCTGAAAGAGATGGGAATACCAGACCACCTGACCTGCCTCTTAACAAACCTGTAAGCAGGTCAGGAAGCAACAGTTAGAACTGGACATGGAACAACAGACTGGTTCCAAATAGGAAAAGGAGTACATCAAGGCTGTATATTGTCACCCTGCTTATTTAACTTCTATGCAGAGTACATCATGAGAAACGCTGGGCTGGAAGAAACACAAGCTGGAATCAAGATTGCCGGGAGAAATATCAATAACCTCAGATATGCAGATGACACCACCCTTATGGCAGAAAGTGAAGAACTGAAAAGCCTCTTGATGAAAGTGAAAGAGGAGAGTGAAAAAGTTGGCTTAAAGCTCAACATTCAGAAAACAAAGATCATGTTATCTGGTCCCATCACTTCACGGGAAATAGATGAGGAAACGGTGTCTGACTTTATTTGGAGGGGGCTCCAAAATCACTGCAGATGGTGACGGCAGCCATGAAATTAAAAGACGCTTACTCCTTAGAAGAAAAGTTATGATCAACCTAGATAGCATATTCAAAAGCAGAGAGATTACTTTGGCAACAAAGGTCCGTCTAGTCAAGGCTATGGTTTTTCCTGTGGTCATGTATGGATGTGAGAGTTGGACTGTGAAGAAAGCTGAGCACCAAAGAATTGATGCTTTTGAACTATGGTGTTGGAGAAGACTCTTGAGAGTCCCTTGGACTGCAAGGAGATCCAACCAGTCCATTCTGAAGGAGATCGGCCCTGGGATTTCTTTGGAAGGAATGATGCTAAAGCTGAAACTCCAGTACTTTGGCCACCTCATGCGAAGAGTTGACTCATTGGAAAAGACTCTGATGCTGGGAGGGATTGGGGGCAGGAGGAGAAGGGGACGACAGAGGATGAGATGGCTGGATGGCACCACGGACTCGATGGACATGAATCTGAGGGAACTCCGGGAGTTGGTGATGGACAGCGAGGCCTGGCGTGCTGTGATTCATGGGGTCGCAAAGAGTCAGACACGACTGAGCGACTGAACTGAACTGATGGCATAAAATGGTGAAATAATATGTTACATAGTTTCATCCAGGATAACTTAAAAGTATGTGCTTTAAGCATCCAAAAATTTACATTATACAAAACTTACATTTGCTAACTGAACAATTATTACAAGCTTGTAAACTATTCAAGCAATACAGATGTATATATAGAAAAGTGAGATCTCTTTCCACATTCTCCCTTCACACACTCATTTTCCAATGTTAACTGTTCTTGGTGTTCTATACAGTCCTTCTCTTCTGAATAGGCCAAAAAGATGTAATCATACCGCACATGTATACACCTGCACACATGTGCAAGAACACATACATATGTATAGAGGGCAGGTGGTAGAACTCTGCTTTGCATAATCTACAGAAATTTTTTTTCCTACTACTACATATTTCATGGCTGTTTTTCAAACCTGTTCTCATAAATCGAGTATTAGTTTTACTGGCGGGCTCTCCTGTACTCCACTGTATGGCTATACCATGATGCAAGAGTTTTCCTCTCACTGACATTCAGATACTTCCTACTGGTCTGATATTGTGCAAACAATGCTACAGAAAGGAGATCTTTCTGCACATGAGCAGGCAAAGGACAGTATTTCTACGGAACAGTCAGAAATCTGTACTGACAGACCAGATGAAATACAACCCTTAACGCTGATAAAGAATATATTACCCATCATAAAAAAAAGAATATATTACCCATCATAAACCTTATTCTCTTATGAACAATGTGTTAGAACTTCTTACATAACACTGTATGTTATTCATATTTTTAAATATCAGTCAGTCTTAAGCACACATGACATTTCGTATCTGTATTATCCAACAAAGTTTGCTAGCTGCCTATCCAAAATTCTCACATCTTCCTTACTAAGAACACCCCATGTCTTTTCAGCAAGAATGCTTCAAGTAAAAAAAAAAAACAAAAACAAAAACAAACCACTTGCTCCCCAGGTCCCCTTGCAGTTGCTGGTAGCACATGACGCAATTCTAGCTGATGGTTTAAGCAAAGTTTCTGCTTTCTTTCTACAGGTGACACTCACTGTAGATTTCCCCCTTTCCTTTCTTCTGACTGGCTCTTGGACCCAAGGATGGGGATGCAGCAGCCACCGTGCAGATATAAGGACAAAGACTGAGTGTTACTGAGGAGAAAAATTAAAATATCTGGGTTGCTTAAGGCATTTCTTGCCCAGTGTACCTGCCATACTACCCACACTGGACTGTTCAGCCATTCCATCTGCTTTTAAATTACTCACATCTAAATACAAGCCCATCAATAAACAGTTGTCTGATTTTCAGTAACATTCAAAATCCCTTCATATGTTACTAGCTGTACGTGCCACTGTAATTTATCTGTTATATCAGCTAAATGTCCACTTGATCGTCTCTTGACCTGCAGACATAGAATTTTACAGAACACAATCATATGGGAACTGACTAATTTCTCAGTGTCCCAGTGTTACCAGGCATTAGTAATTAAGTTTTGGAGAAATAAAATATTGGTCTTTAGGTAGTTTCCTGGAAAACAAGACATCTACTTACTATTCAATCTACCAATCATATTGGATATTTATCTCAGAGAAATGAAAACTTATATCCACCAAAAAAAATTATATATGATATGAATGTCCAAAACAGCTTTACTTGTATTGGTCAAAATCTTGAAAAAAAAATCCAAATATCCTTCAATGTGTAAATGGTTAAACTCTGGTATATTCATACTATGGATCAGTTCAGTTCAGTCACTCAGTGGTGTCCGACTCTTTGCGACCCCATGAATCGCAGCATACCAGGCCTCCCTGTTCATCACCATCTCCCAGAGTTCACTCAGACTCAGGTCCATCGAGTCCGTGATGCCATCCAGCTATCTACTACTCAGCAATAAGACTAAACTAGCGGTTCATGTATGAAACAGTTTGCATGGATACTGAGGGGGTGAGAGGAGCCAATCCCTGAAAGTAACATTATTCCACTTATATAATATTCTCAAAATGACAAAATCAGAGCGATGAGAAACAAATCAGTGGCTGCAGGGGGCTCAGGAAGGCCAGGCAGGGCAAAAGGAGAAGGCGCTACTATAAAAGGGCAGCTTGGAAGGCAATGGAGCAGCTCTGCATCTTACTGGCGATGGTTATAAGGATCCTCTATGTGTGATAAAACTACATAAATTATACACTACCCCCCCACACACACACAAGTACATGCAAAATTGGTAAAATCTGAATGTAGTCTGTGAGTTGCATCAATGTCAATATTTTGGTTTTGATATTCAACTATCATTCTGTGTGAATGATATTCAACTATCATTCAACTATCATAATGTGCTACCATTGGGGTAAATTGGGTGAAGGATACATGGGACCTCTCAATATCATATTTTGCAATTTTCTGGGAATCTGTAGTAATTTCCATTTTAGTATATGTGCTGCCAAAGCAAGCACTGAACCTGTTTCAAAATTTTAAAAGTATTTGTTCCTATTTCTGAAAATCCCATCATCAATAGACCCTGTCTCACTTTTCAGTGTTCTTCCAGCAGACTCTGGGTAACCATTTTCCTTCCTTTCAATTCCACTCCAAGCCCCACATTTTCAGTCAAGGCTTCACAGAGCAGAATGCATGAAAAAGTCACCGCTTCTCCCACCCAATTCTGTGCACAGACAACTAGACACTGAGAATTCAGCCTACTACCCTAGGACTCCAGGACTAACCAGAACAACCATTCCAAACCTCTTTTCTTGATATTTTTTATTGTTCACTTTACAAAAAAAAATCAGTGTTTTCTGACAATTATTTAACATGTAAAGGAATATTAAAATGTTCTAAAGTAGAAATTTAGATTAGCCTAGGTCAAATTTTCTAAGTATAGCATCTATATTGTGTTGGATGTTCTGGGTAACTACAGTGATGAAACCAGCAGATGCTCAGGTAATAGTCATTAAAAGCACTCCATGACTAAGTAGCATAATGACCTTTATTAATCACTGCATCTGGTGTCTGCCAAATGGGAGAGAAACAATACTCAAGCAGCCAATTTTTAAAGGGTAGCAAATTATCTGAATCAAGACACTGCAGCACTTCTAAATTACATTTAAATTATACCAAAATAGCGGTACAAACATTTAATTCCAAGTAGCATTCTAAGCACAATAAGTCACTGTAAACCTAATTGTTCTCTAGAGAATGTTTATAACATCTACAGGGCAATCTGTTTCAGTAATAAAATAATATAAAGTGAGAATTGAGTCCTCTCAGTAATTAGGTAACTGATTAAATATACCAATTACCTATTACCCATATATGTATGCATTCATCACTTTGATGATAAGCTAGAGAGAAACAAATATCAGACAAGCTCACAAACCACTGCATTTCTCAGAATTCACTTTTCTCCAAAATGATGAATGAACTGTGCTCCTGGCCCCCAAGAAGCTCAGAGAGTAACGAAGGCACAGCACTTTGAAAAGCAACCGTAAGTATCATGCCACAGGGCAACAAGCAGGGATACACGCAGAGGGCAACTCTAAAGAATTCCTGAGCAGAACCTGGTGCCTCTGTCTTCCAGTTCCCAACTGCCCCCAGGCCACCTCCAAACACCCAACACTACAACACTGAATCAAAGTCGCAGAGATGACGTCCAAGTACCTCCGGTTACACTCCAAGACAATTTACATCTGAATTTTATACACATAACTTTTATTATTCACATCACTCAAATTTTACTCACATTTATTCAGGTTTTATAATATCCACTCTTTTCTCCATCAGCATAACTCAAGGCAACCTGCACAACACAGATGCAGTATATTGCAATATAGTATATGCAGTCCAAAATGCAGCTATCCACAGAAAATCAGGGACTTGCCACTGATGTTATATATTAAGCAACTTGTAATAACAAATGGGAATTCTGTATGACCTTAGACCACAGGCATACACCATTCTATAGTAGAGGTTCAGAGGTTTTATACTTTTTTCCTCATATGGAGAAAATGAATTCTTTAAAGTGTAAGTTCAGTTCAGTTGCTCAGTCGTGTCTGATTCTTTGCGACCCCATGAACCACAGCACGCCAGGCCACCTTGTACATCATCAACTCCTGGAGTCCACCCAAACCGATGTCCATTGAGTCAGTGATGCCATCCAGCCATCTCATCCTCTGTCATCCCCTTCTCCTCCTGCCCTCAATCTTTCCTAGCATCAGGGTCTTTCCAAATGAGTCAGCTCTTCGCATGAGGTGGCCAAAGTATTCAAGTTTCAGCTTTAGCATCATTCCTTCCAAAGAACACCCAGGACTGATCTCCTTTAGAATGGACTGGTTGGATCTCTTTGCTGTCCAAGGGACTCTCAAGAGTCTTCTCCAACACCAAAGTTCAAAGCATCAATTCTTCGGCACTCAGCTTTCTTTATAGTCCAACCCTCACATCCATACATGACCACTGGAAAACCATAGCCTTGACTAGATGGACCTTTGTTGGCCAAGTAATCTCTCTGCTTTTGAATATGCTGTCTAGGTTGGTCATAACTTTTCTTCCAAGGAGTAAGTGTCTTTTAATTTCATGGCTCCAATCACCATCTGCAGTGATTTTGGAGCCCAGAAAAATAAAGTCTGACACTGTTTCCACTGTTTCCCCATCTATTTCCCATGAAGTGATGGGACCAGATGCCATGATCTTCGTTTTCTGAATGTTGAGTTTTTCAAGCCAACTTTTTCACTCTCCTCTTTCACTTTCATCAAGAGGCTTTTCAGTTCCTCTTCACTTTCTGCCATAAGGGTGGTGTCATCTGCATATCTGAGGTGATTGATATTTCTCCTGGCAATCTTGATTCCAGCTTGTGCTTCCTCCAGCCCAGTGTTTCTCATGATGTACTCTGCATATAAGTTAAATAAGTAGGGTGACAATATTCAGCCTTAACGTACTCCTTTTCCTTTTTGGAACCAGTCTGTTGTTCCACGTCCAGTTCTAACTGTTGCTTCCTGACCTGCATATTTAATTATACCTAGGTATTATTATTATAGAAACATGAAAACTAAGTTTTGCTTATTAAAATAGATGGTACATTTTTCCTTTTAAATGACTTTTTTCCTTTGTTATATTCATGAGATAAGCATTTGTTCCCAGGTGGCTCCGTGGTAAAGAATCTGCCTGCCAATGCAGGAGACACAGGTTTGATCCCTGGGTCAGGAAGATTTCCTGGAGAAGGAAATGGCAACCCACTCCAGTATTCTGGCCTGGAGAATCCCACTGACTGAGGAGCCTGGAGGGCTACAGTCCATGGAGTTGCAAAAGGGTCAGATACTTAGTGACTAAACAACAACAACAACAATAATCAGGAAAAGCACAGAAAGAAGTAACAAAAAGCAAACCAAAGAATATGGGAAATAACCTAAAGAAATGAGTAAATCAAGATAAAATCACCATGCTTTCAGAATGCATAACCAAGAAAAACACCGACTTTGTCACCAATTGGTGCTCTGCACGTCATGACCATGCTGCAGGGCAGTGACCTACAGTGGCCAGAATCGTGGTCCAGATCCCCCCGACTGAGACAAGTACAGCCAAGTAGCAGCGCATTAAGACGGAGCACATTTCTGGTGCTGACATCACAGATGGTGAGAGGAGTTTTGAATTCCTCTTACTTCAGTTCAGTTCAGTTAAGTCGCTCAGTCGTTTCCAACTCTTTGCGACCTCAAGAATCGCAGCACGCCAGGCCTCCCTGTCCATCACCATCTCCCGGAGTTCACTCAGACTCACGTCCATCGAGTCCGTGATGCCATCCAGCCATCTCATCCTCGGTCGTCCCCTTCTCCTCCTGCCCCCAACCCCTTCCAGCATCAGTCTTTTCCAACAAGTCAACTCTTTGCATGAGGTGGCCAAAGTACTGGAGCTTCAGCTTTAGCATCATTCCTTCCAAAGAAATCCCAGGGCCGATCTCCTTCAAGAATGGACTGATTGGATCTCGTTGCAGTCCAAGGGACTCTCAAGAGTCTTCTCCAACACCATAGTTCAAAAGCATCAATTCTTCGGCACTCAGCCTTCCTCACAGTCCAACTCTCACATCCATACATGACCACAGGAAAACCATAGCCTTGACTAGACGGACCTTAGTCGGCAAAGTAATGTCTCTGCTTTTGAATGTACTTAGAGATGACAAATAGCTGTGGTTTTGATATTAATAGAAATACTGATTGCATTTCAAAAACAGAAGATTCTTTTACTCAACAAGCATATCCTGAGCATTTACTAAATGCACAAATAATAACGCTACACATTCTAGGAGAGCTTACATACCACTTGAAGAGATAAAACCAGCACCATTAAATATTTTTAACAACAAAGGCAGTGATTACCTGAAAAGCGGAACAAAGGGATAGAACTGGAAGGCAGTGAAAATGAGTTGGGAAGTGTAGGCTGGAGCTCCCAAAGCGCCTGACAAGGGAAACTGCTTCACCTTGAAAGCAGCGAGGGTTCCCAGTAAATTTTTCACACCAGTGACAGAAACACTACTCTAAATTGCAGTGAAATATACAAATTCAAATACAAAAAATTATTCAAGCAGGTCAGTATATATAATTTTTTTCTCAAAAGAGCAGTAACAGATACATTAAGGACAAAAAGATAATCACAAGTTATGAAGCATAGTAAATCTGAAGACGATGCGTGTTTACTTAACGAGCACATACAACGTGCCTGGTGCTGTTCTAAGCACTTTACAAATGTTGACTCATATAATCCACATTAACGACCTCAGGACAACTTTTGTCCAAGTTTACATATGAGGAGACTGAAGCACAGAAAAATGAACTAACTTGCCCAAGGTCACATGACTATTAAGCAGTGAATATAGGAAATGAACCCAAGCAGTCATCCATGCAGAAGGCGTGAATGCTGTCACTACGGTCATGTCCAACTCTTTGCGACCTCATGGACTGGGTGGAACCGGCAGGCTGGAATTCTCTAGGTAAGAATACTGGAGTGGGTTGCCCTGCCCGCCTCCAGGGGATCTTCCTGACTCAGAGATCAAACCCCAGTGTCTTATCTCTCCGGCACTGGCAGGTCGGTTCTTTACCATTAGCGCCGCCTGGGAAGCCCATACAATCTATCCAGTGTGGCCCAATAGAACAAGTACTTAGGGTGCAGCTAGCATGACTGAGGAACTGAATGGTTTATTTTACTTAATTTTAATTATTAAGCTTAAATAATCCCATATTAGTGGCTAGTGTAGCACGCCAGACAGAGTGTCAGACTCTGTTCTTCATCACACCAGAGCACTGCCTACTGACAAGCAAGAGAGGAACCCTGGCCAGGGAGCTAGTCCACTGCATTCAATTTTCAAAGTTTAAACAATTCAAAGTGAAAGTGAAAGTGAAGTCGCTTTGTCATGTCGGACTCTTTGCAATCCCATGCACTGTAGCCTACCAGGCTTCTCCATCCATGGGGTTTTCCAGGCCAGAATACCTAATAACTGGGCTTCAAGAAGTGACTGTAAAATCCACTCTTTATTCTTGAAATTCTTCACCAAAGTTAAGACAAAGATACACTGGGCTAATGAGCTAAATAAAATGCCCTATCTTTCTTTAAAATAGCATTTAAAACAAAGTTATTAAGCTTACTGCAGCAATGTTTACAACAGCCAAAGCATGGAAGGAACCTAAATGTCTATCAACAGAGGAATGGATAAAGACATGGTACAAAACACAATGGAATATGACTCAGCCATTAAAAAGAATGAAATAATGCCATTTGCAGCAACAAATTAAGGAAGTCAGAGAAGGAGAAATATCATATGACATTTCACATGTGACTCTAAAAAGAAATGATACAAAGGAACTCACAAAACAGAAAGAGACAGAACCAGAGAGTGAACTTACGGTTGCTGGGAGGTGGGGGGGGTAGCGATAGTCTGGGGGTGGTCATGTACACACTGCTGTATTTAAAGTGAATAACTAACAAGGACCTACTGTGTTGCACAGAGAACTCTGTTCAATGTTATATGGCAGCCTGGATAGGAAGGGAATTTGGGGGATAATGGATACACGTATATGTACAGCTGAATCCCCTCGCTGTTCACTTGAAACTACCACAACATTGTTTGTTAATTAGCTATATCCCCCAAAAAAGTTTAAAAAATAAAAGTAAAACAAGGTTATTAATTAAAATGTGTACACAGGAGTGTATTTCCCTAAAACAAAGTTTTGATAAAACTTTTATCAATTAACTTTGCCCACAAGACACATACAACTGCAACTTCCAATATTACAAATCTAAAGAAGAAATTCACTGCTTAAAGTTTTCTCAGTACAAATGAACCAACACTACAACAGTAACAAATATCACTATATTGACTCAGATAATTGTCCATGGAACCCTATACTCTGTCTCAGATATAAACTCCTTTAAACAAACTATCAGCCATCTAAGTGATCAGGAATGTAGCATCAACAGTAATAATAAAGATAAAAATATCAAAACCAACAAAACTATGACTGGCAGCTTGTTTTGAGCCCTTACTGTGCGCCAGCCGCTGTGCTTCATGTGGCTTATCTCAGGCCTCACAACACTCCTGTGAGATGCATACTATTATCATCCCTGCTTTTCAGATAGAGAGTCTGCTGCACAGGGAGGTTAAGTAACTTGCCAGAAGTCACACAGCTAATAAGTGAGTAGCAAATCCAAGACTGAGACCCAGTGTGCCATGTTCTCAACTAGCCTCCCCTGGGCTGCTGTCACTCATGAGCACTTAACCGTGAGAAATCTCTAAGAGCTCTCCATCATTAAGTCAATTACACAACCCAATGTACTGTGTATATGTGTTTGCGTGTGTTTAAAAGAGTAAATGTAGGCAGGCAGGTCTTATAAATTTGATATTTTAATCTAAGAGGCTATCACAAAACACAAAAATGGCATTTAGTAGAATATGAATGTCTGGTCTCTATGAGATCTTAGGGGACAACTCATATAATAGATGGAAAATCCCATGACACAAACACATTTAGCGACTTGCCCAAACTCACACAGTGGTATGACTAGATCATGACTCTTCCGACTCCCAAAACATCAGTGTCCATCCCATCATATTAAAATGACCATATCTACGCTTTAACTTGGGATATATTCTACTCCTTGCTAACACTGACCAACCCCAGCGCTGAACAAAGTACAGTGTTAATAGTGTTTGAAATGCATTTAAAAGATGCAACTTGCTTTTTAACTTTTTTAACCACATTGGATACCACACTAGGGAGGATCGCTTGGACTACAAGTAATAAACCAAAAAGTCTACAGGTAAGTCAAGGCTAACACAAATGCTCACTGGCTTCATTGGTGTCACTGGAGTCCAGACTTTTATGTTTCTCTTCCACCATATTGCTTCTGTCCTCACGGTCACATTATGGCTGCTGTAACTCCAGGAATTACATTCCCATAACAGGTGGAAAGAAAGATGTAACAAGGAAGCAGAGGTGACAACTGTCTCAGAGAGCAAAACTTTTCCAGAAGTCTCCAGCAGGCTTTAGCTTAAATCTCAGTAAACAGTTTATCTGCTGGTTTGTCTTCTAACTGAGCACAACCTCACTACAAACAAAATCAAGACCCTACTGTTAGTAAAGACTTAAGGGAGACTGGGTGGACAGTGTCTGCCACAACCAGCTGTTTCTCAGCCTCTCATAAAATAATTATCACGGCATCTTCTTTCTTGATCATAAGCATAAAACTCTCCATGAGTCAGAGAACTTCACAGAAATAAAGCACAGTAGATGCTATGACTTCAGTTTCTCAAACTTAAAACAGTCAACATGTAGCAAAATATGAATATGGTTTAAACATAAGCCGAAGAGAAAATAAGAGGAAAAAAGCAACAAATAAACATACATAAGCTGAAAACCTACAGCAATACGTGAACCGTGAACTTCCTGATGTTCAAGCTGGTTTTAGAAAAGGCAGAGGAACCAGAGATCAAATTGCCAACATCCGCTGGATCATGGAAAAAGCAAGAGAGTTCCAGAAAAACATCTATTTCTGCCTTATTGACTATGCCAAAGCCTTTGACTGTGTGGACCACAATCAACTGTGGAAAATTCTGAAAGAGATGGGAATACCAGACCACCTGACCTGAGAAATCTGTATGCAGGTCAGGAAGCAACTGTTAAAACTGGACATGGAACAACAGACTGGTTCCAAATAGGAAAAGGAGTGCGTCAAGGCTGTATATTGTCACCCTGCTTTTTTAACTTCTATGCAGAGTACATCATGAGAAACGCTGGGCTGGAAGAAACACAAGCTGGAATCAAGATTGCCAGGAGAAATATCAATCACCTCAGATATGCAAATGACACCACCCTTATGGAAGAAAGTGAAGAGGAACTGAAAAGCCTCTTGATGAAAGTGAAAGAGGAGAGTGAAAAAGTTGGCTTAAAGCTCAACATTCAGAAAACGAAGATCATGGCATCTGGTCCCATCACTTCATGGGAAATAGATGGGGAAACAGTGTCAGACTTTATTTTTCTGGGCTCCAAAATCACTGCAGATGGTGATTGGAGCCATGAAATTAAAAGACGCTTACTCCTTGGAAGAAAAGTTACGACCAACCTAGATAGCATATTCAAAAGCAGAGGCATTACTTTGCCGACTAAGGTCCATCTAGGTATGGTTTTTCCTGTGGTCATGTATGGATGTGAGAGTTGGACTGTGAAGAAGGCTGAGTGGCAAAGAATTGATGCCTTTGAACTATGGTGTTGGAGAAGACTCTTGAGAGTCCCTTGGACAGCAAGGAGATCCAACCAGTCCATTCTGAAGGAGATCAGTCCTGGGATTTCTTTGGAAAGAATGATGCTAAAGCTGAAACTCCAGTACTTTGGCTACCTCATGAGAAGACTTGACTCACTGGAAAAGACTCTGATGCTGGGAGGGATTGGGGGCAGGAGGAGAAGGGGATGACAGAGGATGAGATGGCTGGATGGTATCACTGACTCGATGGACCTGAGTTTCAGTGAACTCCGGGAGTTGGTGATGGACAGGGAGGCCTGGAGTGCTGCGATTCATGGGGTCGCAAAGAGTCGGACACGACTGAGCGAATGAACTGAAACTGAACTGAAGCTGAAAACCATTACCTACCAAACCATTACAAAATACCTTAAGGGAAAAATCACACATTTCTCTGTCCATTGCCATGTTATTAGCTATAATATTTCACTTAATATTTCTAATGATCAGTTTATGACAATCTCAACTATCTAAAACACAGCTAAAAATCAGTATGGAAACTAAAATGTTCAGTAGGCCAAAACACTGTTCCAATTAACATTTACTGGTCGATTTAATAAATAAAATCATAAGGTACAGTAGAATTTGAAAGATCTAGTAATAGAGGCAAAAGTAAAATGCTACGAGATTACAAAGAAAGAAATCATTAATTTTGACACAGAAAGACAAGAGAAGAAAAAATCAGGGAGCACTTCCTGGTGAGGGTTTCCTTTGAGCCTTGGAGGCTGATCTGATAAGGACTGCAAGTCGCTGGAGAAGAAAGGGAAGGACTTCCCATCCTGATGGAGCAGCACATCTGGACAACAGCAAGCATTCTGGCACTGCTGGCACAGAGGGTGCATGGAGAGAGCTAGTGATCATCACAGCTAGAAATACAGGTTAAGTCCCAACTTTAGGTGCTATGGCAAATTCACAAAATGAGCTCAGACAGCAATGGGAGGATGGAATACGAGCTCAATGGCCAAATACACCTGACCAGTTTTCTCACTTTCTTCCACTGTCACCTTGGGAATATTTCCAAACTTTTTCACAGGGGATAGAAGCTCATGTTTGGCACTGAGCTCTCCTCCACTATTTATTTCGCTTGAGATGCCTATTCTCCTTCCCCTCCCCGCAAGCTTTTATGCATCCTTTGCTCAGTTCAGTTGCTCAGTTGTGTTCAGCTCTTTGCAACCCTATGGACTGCAGCACGCCAGGCTTCCCTGTCCATCACCAACTCCCAGAGCTTGCTCAAAACTCACATCCAAAGAGTCGGTGATGCCATCCAACCATCTCATCCTCTGTCATCTCCTTCTCCTCCTGTCTTCAATTTTCCCAGCATCAGGGTCTTTTCCAATAAATCAGTTCTTCATATCAGGTGGCCAAAGTATTGGAGCTTCAGCATCAGTCCTTCCAATGAATATTCAGGACTGATTTCCTTTAGGATTGACTGGTTTGATCTCCCTGCAGTCCAAGGGACTCTCAAGAGTCTTCTCCAGCACCACAGTTCAAAAGCATCAACTCTTCGGTGCTCAGCTTTCTTTATGTTCCAACTCTCATCTCCATACGCGATGTGAGAAAAACCACAGCTCCTGGAAAAACCATAGCTTTGACTACGTGGACCTTTGTCAGCAAAGCAATGTCTCTGTTTTTTAATATGCTGTCTAAGTTTGTCATAGTTTTTCTTCCAAGGAGGAAGTATCTTTTAATTTCATGCCTGCAGTCACCATCTGCAGTGATTTTGGAGCCCAAGAAAATAAAGTCTCTCACTGTTTTCATTGTTTCCCCATCTTATTTGCCATGAAATGATGGGACCAGACGCCATGATCTTAGTTTTTTGAATGTTGAGTTTTATGCCAACTTTTTCACTCTCCTCTTTTACTTTCATCAAGAGGCTCATTAGTTCTTTGCTTTCTGCCATAAGGGTGGTGTCATCTGCATATCTGAGGTTATTGATATTTCTCCCAGCAATCCTGATTCCAGCTTATGAGTTATCCAGCCAGGCATTTCCCATGATGTACACTGCATACAAGTTAAATAAGCAGGGTGACAATATACAGCCTTGACATACTCCTTTCCAGATTTGGAACTAGTCTGTTTTTTCATGTCTGGTTCTAACTGTCGCTTCTTGACCTGGATGAAGATTTCTCAGGAGGCAGGTAAGGGGGTCTGGTATTCCCATCTCTTGAAGAATGTTCCACAGTTTGTTGTGATCCACACAGTCAAAGGCTTTGACATAGTCAATAAAGCAGAAGTAGATGTTTTTCTGGAAACATCCTTTGCTACTTAGCTCAAATAAGAGTATCTGTCACTTTACCAAAGAGTTTAATCCCTTTACTCTCGTAATTACCAAAGCAGGGCCAGTTCCCCTCTGGGGTGCCCATGACGTCTCATCTATTACAATACCCCTCATAGTATTGTAATCACTGTCTTTCATCTCTTACTAACCGCACATGAATTCCTAGAGTTTACAAATCGGAGGAAGCTACTTTAATCATCTGGAGGAGAGGTGCTAAGGCATGAAAGTGAGAATGAAAAGATTAAGACAGAAGCAAAAGCTCATATGTTTTACTAGCAGGAGAGATTTTCAGGGCTTCACTCTCAATCTATAGATTTTAAGAGTAATTTTGATAAACATGGTCATCTGGTTTTGTTAACTACAAAAAAATTTTTTAATAAGAAACTTGAATCATTAAGAAAAGATATATATTCAGCATACTTCTGTTTAGCCAGAAGATATATATTTAATATTCTCAAAATATTTTTGTTCAAATAAACATGATGCCTTTAAAGGATAAAGCCAGGCTCCTTACTAATACACAGTTACAGTGACTACATTCGTGCCTGATGTACATCTGAAGAGGTTGTAGGGTTAGACCTCCAGTCTACGCTATGACATGGTTCCTTCCCAATCTAGTCAAGATGGGCCCTGCAGATGCAGGCTAACCAGGTCATTCCAAAGGAAACTGATAGCTTATTTTTCCATTTAGCATAGCATCACTTATCCCATTCCCTTCCCTGTCCACAAAACTAAACTGCTTGAATCCTGCCCAATAGGACCTCATGGCAAAACAAACAACTCACAATACTGCCCTGACTATACAAGAACCTGTCAACTAGGCTGTACAAACAAACATATATTCTTCCATTCATTCCTCACTCAGTAAACAGTTGGGATCTACTCTGTCCCAAGTATGGGCAGGGATCATATCTTACTTTGTATCCCCAGTGATTGATTAGCAAAGTGTATTCCAAATAGTGGACACCTGACAAAGGAGAATAAATGAGAGAATGACAAACAAATGAATACATACACATGCATATCTGAGCCTCCTTCCCTTAAAGCAAAGATACTTTCCTGAAGACCAGCTGTCTTTCGCCTAGTCTTCCAAGGCTATACTACAAAACATCCTTTCCTATCCACTTCAATTATCGTACAAATGTCAGTCACTTCCAGCAGTTCCCCCAGCATCATTAGAATAGATTGTGGATCAATGAGAATTATCCTTCAGATAGTACTACCACCAGTTCTCTCCCTTTCTTATAGTGCTAACTGCTGCAAAATCCAAATCCCTGAAAGAATATTAGCATGAATAAGCACTGCACTTCACTAAATTTTGGTAGACTGGGATACTTGATTAGCTTTTCTACTAAGTAACAAAGCAGTGATTTGGCAAATATTCTGAAAAATTTGAGAGAAAATATTCATGAATATTCTGTAATTTCTCTCCTCCAAAGTAATTCTTAGCCGTACCTTTGGATCTTATTTAAAACATTTTAAGTTTGTTTACTGGCTCATATCAAGGAAAACTAATTGATGAAAACTTCTCAAAGCATCTATCATAATTATTTCATCCCCAATTTTGATACTTCTGCTCACAAATCAATTTTCCCATAGTATTTACTATTAATGTGAACACAATACTTTGAAATGTTGCAATCCCTGTAGCCATCCAAGTTCATGCTACCTGTTAAAGAAATGAGTTTAAAACTCTCTTCCAATGAGTCATTATTTTATATTTGTCTGTAGGACTTGACGTTTCTCAAGCAGTTGCCAATATTAAAAATTGGTAAAATACAACATTACTTTGCAAAAAGATAAAACTAACAGTAAACATATTAGCTAAATGATTAAAAACACCATTAGAACAGTTTTGACAAAAACAAGCTTCTAAGAAAAATGTCTAAATATATAAGCTGCTTCATGGAAAATTCTATCTGAAAATATAGGTGAAAAAAATCTGAAAGCAAAAACCATTCTTGTACTTTAGTATTTAGTATCTTTTTCCTATATTCATATGGTATTTCCTGTCAATATGATAACATTATTTATAAGTATATGTATGTGCACATTATGAAAGGCAAGAATAATATTATTATTCTTTCCCCACATATATCCCAAGTAACAATGATTGTGCCTGAAAATATATAAACTAGAAGAAACTAGTTATTAAAAAAAAATTCTGTCTGTAAAGGTCAAACTGTATGAATCTGACATTTTCAAACAGATTGGGATTTAATTGATTTATATTCTCCTGAAATAGTAAAAGCAACAAGCTTTTTTAAAAAATGCCCAATTGTTAGAATCCTGCTATTCAGAGATAAAAAAACAATCTTCTGTTTCAGAAGTGAAGGAGAAAACAGGAGGTAAATAACTGTGAAGCATCCTAGATAATACTATCACATTTTCATAATGAAAAGAGTTTCCTTGATTTGTAAGATCATTTTTGTCCATTTAAATACCTCATTCTTTCATGAAATGAGGACAAGAAAATTTCTATAGTTGCTTTCAGCTGTAATATTCTGTATATTACTAATTAAATTATATGTTATAATATTATCTAATATCATCACCCTCAATCCTTTTACATAGAACTTGTAGGAATCTCATAAACTTAACTTTAAATACAGATCATATCAATAAAAACAGAATGATATATCCTTCATATGAAAAAGCTGACATATAAATTTATCAACTGGCTGATTTTAAGCTCTAGATAAAATTAAATTGCCAGTATTACAAACTTCGCTGAAGGCTATATTTTTAAAATTAATTCCTGTCATCTTAGAGATTAACTAGACTATTTCAAATGTTAAAAATCAAAATATAGAAGTATTAATACTTCTTCAAAGATCTATCTGCATTAGTTTAAGATCCATAAGTCAGGCATGCAATTAAAAAGATTTTGAAAATGTATTCCAGCTTATCTTAAACTGTCACAGACTATAAATATTGGACTATTTTAACAGAATTAAGCATATATCATAAACAGAAAAAAGCAACTATTCACTGAAAAAGGCAGTAAGATCTACCTTTCACTGCCTAAATTCATATATATTACTACTATTTAATCACTTATTCACACAAATAAGAACCAAGCAGTCCTTCTGCTCTGCTATAGGTGGAATTCAAGCTTGTTCTCTTCTGATTTCTGCCATGAACATTAGATTTTAAAATTAGAAGAGGATTATATAAATTACTCTTCTCACCCCCAAAATAAATATTGCGAGAGGATCCCGACAGCAGGAAAGTACGGCTGCAATGGCTATGTCACAACCTCTCCTCTCCAGGCCTCATAATAAACTGATATGCATCTCCTTTGTGATTTCAAAATAGTAATAATGAGGTGCATTAACAATTATGCCATTACCTGATCCTCTTCAGATACCAAAATACATCAGAAGAGCAAAAGCATACAGTCTAACTCAAACTCCTCTTTGATAGCTGCTCCTTAAGTCGGTATCTGTGAAATCTCTAAGTGCCTTAAAGTGCTCTGACTGTGCATCCTGCTGCGGCTCCTACCTTCCTTCGCTCTGGCTGCTCTCTGCCTGGATGGTGTCACCAGCTCCTTTACAATCTGCAAGGCTTGAATCATTGCTAGTGAACAAGCCCAGAGGCTCCAGCTGCGCCCCCAGGAATCCGACAGGTCTCACCAGCGCGAGCTCACTGCACCTCTGCTTTCAGGAAGCTCAGTATGGGCACAGTTCAGCTCCAGAGGAATACATGCTCTGCTTAGCTCTCCCTGAAGGCTCTGACGCAGTTAGTAAGATACAGGAGTGGATGGGCTGCATCTCCTTGAAATGAAGGCTTCAAAGTGATTTTTTGCCACATGTGAAAACCACCGTCCTCAGAGTCCAAAATGTATAACTTTGCACAGCATTAACAAGTTATATACAAAACAAAATGTAAGTAATCTGTGAAGCACTGAGCACAGTGAAAACATTTTCTGACAAAAGTCACGACAGGAAAAATAAAGTGCTACGCTCTAAATCCTCTCACATTGTGGATCACAGATGCTGTGTGCAAGTTTTAAAAACACACTCAGAAGCAGTCAACCAAAATACCCTGCACTGTCAAAGCCCTGATATTTTTTTCAATTTTCTCAAAAATCTCTTATTTGAAATACAGAAAATAAAATGTGGATAAAAATACAACTCTATCTTGCTAACTCCAGGCTTTCAGATCTGCATAGAAGATATGGTACCTCAAAAATACCCTAAGAACCTGCTGCCCTCCCCCTCACACAGGCCCCACTGACAGTCTAGCCCCTGCAGCGAGGTCTTGGTCCCACTGCACACTAGAAACCCCCAGAAAGATTATAAATTCACTGGTTTCACCGTCTGAGGTGTGGGCCAGAGAACAGCAAATCAAGTGTAACTGCGGTTTCTGCCATATGATTTTTAACAGCCAAGCTGCAACTGTGCTCAATCAACATTTGACACTTCTGTCACATGTTTCATTCATCACACAGCAGCCTTTGCACAGTAAACCTACAGAGCTGATTAGAAGAGGAAAACAAGCTTCAGGTTAATACGGTCAAACGTTGCATTTACTGAAGTGACTCTTCACCAGCAGTGCGTTCCTCCTACTGTACTGTCGACTGTCCTAGTTGTCCTTCCTTCCCATTTACTGATATTCTTGCTGCTGCTGAGTCGCTTCAGTCGTGTCCGACTCTGTGCGACCCCATAGACGGCAGCCCACCAGGCTCCCCTGTCCCTGGGATTCTCCAGGCAAGAACACTGGAGTGGGTTGCCATTTCCTTCTCCAATGCATGAAAGTGAAAAGTGAAAGTGAAGTCGCTCAGTTGTGTCCGACCCTCAGCGACCCCATGGACTGCAGCCCACCAGGCTCTTCCGTCCATGGGATTTTCCAGGCAAGAGTACTGGAGTGGGGGTGCCATATTCTTCATGTATCATAAAATAATAGACCCTGGAGCAATCAAAGGCAGTTTCCTTTACCTCCACATAGTTAAAGGCTTGCTTGTTAACCTTCCCATTTTCCAACTGGACAACTGAGGTACCTGGTGAATCAACCATGGCTGGAAGTATAACACAGGCTCCAACCCGAAGGCTTCTGCCTGCCATGGCACCAAGCCTCTTGTGAAAAAATGTACAGTTGCGAAATTCAGGATAAAACTGTCAGCGCTTCAGAGAAGTGCTAGAATGTGTGCATACGCACTCGCCCATAATGTATTCTTGATATAGGTGTTAACGAAAGATGTGTGTGCTCAGTCGTGTCCGACTCGGCGACCCCACGGACCACAGGCCAGCCAGGCTCCTCTGTCCATGGTATTTCCCAGGCAAGAATACTGGGGTGAGTAGCCATTCCCTTAGGGGGTCTTCCTGACCCAGGGATAGAACCCGAGTCTCTTGTGTCTCCTGCATTGGCAAGCGGATTCTTTACCACTGTGCCACCTGGGAAGCCCACAAGTGCTACAAAACCCATGGTCGTGAGAAAATACTGGCAAATGGAGGACAAAACCCAGCAGTTATCCTATCTATTAAACAGCCTGTCTGTACTCACAAACCAAATCAAGATAAGAGTTCAAATGGGTCAAAGATCAAATTCTAAACCTCAAATCAAAACTGCGCTTTTCAGTGCATCCCTTTGAAGACCTGAAACAGGCAAATCAACATTTGGGTCAAATCCTTCAAAAGTTCCCCTCATTCTTTCCATCCCTTGTCCCGTTTCCTAGGGCAGTTCTGAACATGAAGTCGTAGTAGTAGCAGTCACTCCGTCGTGTCCGACTCTTTGTGACCCTATGGACGGTAGCCCACCAGACTCCTCTATCCATGGAATTCTCCAGGCAAGAATACTTGAGTGGGTTGCCATTTCCTGCTCCAGGAGATCTTCCAGACCCAAGGATCGAACCTGGGTCGCCTGCATTTCAGGAAGATTCTCTACCGTCTGAGCTACCAGGGAAGCCTGAGCATGAAACAGGTGTTAAATATCTACTGGCCTTATTTTCCAGTCCTTTGCAAGTCCAGCTCCTGAGAAAGTACTCCCATTTTCCTAGGAGAGAAAGGATGTTTGTGAAAAGTACTTTCTGGTAGCTTTGCTTTCTCTTTCCATCATATAGGACATCATCCTCTCAGTCAACTCTGTTCTCCATATCTGACCAGTGAAGAGAAAAACATCTGTATTTGTGTTTCCATAAATGGTGATCATCATCACTCCCTGTCCTCACTGATATCAGTATTGATTTTGTAAATGAAAATCATACAACAATCAGTTTGAACACACTGGTTCACCACTGTCAACCTTTGCCAAGCCACAGTTTTTTCTTGTTTCTCTCTCGCTTCTCATGTTTTTATCACACACTGCATCACTTAAAATATCTGCACATATATTCTAATATAGGGAGCTGAGCTGTACTCTAAAATACCAATATCACAGAATACAATGACAGACTGAGGAACACTTACAGATTAGAGGAAGAATGAAGAGTTGGGATAATTAAATGGAACGCATGATTCCAGACCAGATACTAGACCAGGAAGGGATGAAGGAAAATACATGACATTTTGAGACAGTTGGCAAAATCTGAATACAATCTATAGATTATCAGTGTTAATCTCCTGACTATGACCACTCCAGGGCAGTTACGTAACAGAATATCTTGGATGTTAGGAAATATACCCTGAAGTACTTAAGGGTAAATACATTCATTTACTCTCTAATTGGAGAAGGCAATGGCACCCCACTCCAGTACTCTTGCCTGGAAACTCCCATGGACGGAGGAGCCTGGTGGGCTGCAGTCCATGGGGTCGCTAAGAGTCGGATACGACTGAGCGACTTCACTTTCACACATTGGAGAAGGCAATGGCAACCCACTCCAGTGTTCTTGCCTAGAGAATCCCAGGGATGGGGGAGCCTGGTGGGCTGCCGTCTATGGGGTCGCACAGAGTCAGACACGACTGAAGCGACTTAGCAGCAGCAGCACTCTCTAACTGGTCAAAAAGTTATTTATTAGAATGAGGAAGTAAATGAGATAAAATGGTAACATTTGGGAAATCCAAATGAGAGAATATATGAGAATTGTTACTCTTGTAACATTTTCCAAAGACTAAAACTATTTCAAAATAGTTAAGATTCTGACTACGTATCACAATACATGTATTCTTTGTTTAAAAAAGATAAGTATGTACTCATGTTTCTATGGGCTTCCCTGGTGGCTCAGATGGTAAAGCGTCTGCCTGCAACGCGGGAGATCTGGGTTCGATTCCTGGGTCGGGAAGGTCCCCTGGAGAAGGAAATGGCAATCCACTGCAGCACTCTTGCCTGGAAAATCCATGGACGGAGGAGCCTGATAGGCTACACCCCATGGGTGGCAAAGAGTCGGACACGACGGAGCGACTTCACTTCATGCTTATAATATGTTTAAATCAGTAATTTAAAACGAGATAAATAATGTAAAAAGAATTATACATTTGTATATATGCAGTGTCTCAGTTAACTCTGTATATGTATATACATGTTTACATATATACAGGTGCATGTGTCTGTACACGCTAGGTTGCTCCAGTCATGTCCAACTCTTTGCGACCCTATGGACTAAAGCCCACCAGGCTCCTCTGTCCATGGGATTCTCCAGGCAAGAATACTGGAGTGGGTTGCCATGCCCTTGTCCAGGGGATCTTCCTGACGCACGGATCAAATCTGTGTCTCTTATGTCTCCTGCATTGGCGCCACTGGGAATACATACATGGGCAATTTCATATTTGCCTTCTTCACCCCAGAAATCATTCTGAACCCTCCTGGATCACAAATTTTCAAGGCCCACAAACCTCTGGGCTAACTCTGGCACAGGTAGTCTTAAAAGAATTAGTTTTGCCACTAAAGCTAATCTGGAGGAGACGCCTTCAGCAGAGTGGTCCTCCACTCTGATGTCCTTTACATCAGGAAGGATGTCTCCTTCCTCCCATCTTAAGGAAAAGGCCAACCGTCACCCATCTTACTATGGCGTAGAGCCCCAAAGAGTAAAACGTGGGAGGTGGGGACAAAGAAAATTCAACAGCTCCTCTGATCAAGACACAGGTAACATAAGCCCATTCAATAAAATTTTAGTTTATAGTGAATAATTATCAAAATTTATCATGTTTGTTGTTTCAACCAACTGCATTAGAATAAAACTCTGGGAGGAAAGTGGAATGAATGTATATTTCGGGGGGGGGAAGGATAGTACCTAGAATCTCTAGCAACCAAGGAATAGCCTGTCAATTTTTTTAGATGGATGGAATTGGGTATCAGACCACTGTGATATTTAAACCCTGCTGGATAAACTTACAAGGGAATCTAACAGTTTTCAACTACTTAATATGTTTCTTTATCGGCCCTCTAGCACAAAGAATTGGTTTACTCACAGTCTTTAGCTCTAATCATTGGTTCATGCTTAGCCCAGTTTTATTTATTCACTTAATGCCACAAAGCAACCATCAAAACAAAAACTAGGACCTTAATAATCTACATGTAACCTGTGGTCCCTCCAACCACCAATTCATTACCCCCTGCTTTCAACTTAAAGTAAGAATCATCCTGAATCCAGTAGCTATCATTCCACTGGTTTCCTTAATATGTTATTACACACATACACAAAACCCTAATGTTCCTATTTGGTTGCTCTGAACCTCATAAAAAGGGCATCATATTTTATGTGATGTTTTGGGAATTAGATATTTTTTCCTTAAAGTTAATTCTATTACATTCTAGACCAGTGAATCTCAATCTTCAATACTTACTGCAATTACCTGGGAAATTTTTTCAAGTATGATGTCTAGGTCCAGCCACAGGGATTTTGACTTCACTATCCTGGGGTGCAGCCTGGGCACCATAAACATTAACAGCTCCCCCAAATGATAACATTCAGGCAAGATTCTAGAAGAATGACACAGGAAAAGCTAACTATATGTGAATAATTAAACATGCAAAGTACAAAATGTCATGAATACCCTATTACCATTTTTTATACATACATGAGGGAAGAGAGAGAGTTGGATGTATGAAGAAAAATATCAAAATGATACCAATGATTTTTCCTCTAGTGGCATTATAAATAAATTTTTAGTCTTCTTTTGCTAGATTTTTCCACAGAGAACACATTTTACTACTTTTTTTAAGGAATTATAGTTTTCTTTTTTTTTAAATAATCTGCATCATCTCACCAAGAGAGAGATATATATAGAAAACAAGGAAAAGAGGAAAAGAGGCTCAACATCTGGTCATTAGAGAATTTCAAATTAAGACAACGAGATATCAATACACATCTATCAGAATGGCTAAACTCCAACACTCTGACAACATCAGAGTGCTGATGATCAAATGCTGGCAAGGATGTGGAGCAACAAGAACTCTCATAAACTGCTGATGGGAATGCAAAATAGTATAGTCCCTTTGGAAGACGATTTGGCAGTTTCTCACAAGACTAAATATGCTAATATACTATGCTAATATGATCTACCAATTGTGCTCCTTAGTATCTACCCAAATGAGTTGAATACTTATATTCACATAAAAACCTTTATATTTATAATTGCCAAACACCTAGAAGCAACCAAAACATTCTTCAGTGGGTGAATTCTGAATAAACAAACTGTGATACATCCAGGCAATGGAATATTATTCAGCAATAAAAGGAAATGAGCTATCAAGCACAACAAGACATAGAGGAATCTTCAACGCATATTGTTAAGTCGAAGAAGTCAATCTGAAATAAGCTACACAGTACATGATTCCAACCATTTGACATTCTGGGAAAGGCAAAAAAACTACAGAGACAATACAATGATCAGCAGTTGCCAAGAATTTGGGAAGAAGGAAAAAAGAATCAATATGTGGATTTTTAGGGCAGTGCAACTACTCTGTATATTACTGTCATGACAGAAACATGTCAAGACTCAGAGCAAATGACTCAAAGAGGGAACCCTAAAGTAAACTATGGACTTTAGTTAACAATATTGCTCCAATATTGGCTCATCAATTGCAGTAAATGTACCACACTGGTGTAAGATGTTAGCATCAGCAGTATAATAGAACTCTTGGTACTTTCCACTCAAATTTTCTGTAAGCCTAAAGCTTTTCTGGGAAAAAAAAAAAGAAAAACTCTTTATAAAAAATTACAAAGGAATTAATCTATGTTTAATATATACTTAACCTGCATAACACTCTTCAGACTTTAATGCAAAGATAAATCCAAAGAGTACAGAGTTTAACAGAAGAGAGACTGCTTAACACAAAAATCTGAACTGCCTACATACATGAGAGACCCACGTGGCCTGGAGGACAAGGAATATTATAATTGCCCTTGAGATGGGCTGCCTGCAAACACTTGTAAGCTACTTCTTTTTTAACAGAAAAACTCTTACTTCAATCTTGGATCCTACATTTGAAGTTTTGTAGGCCCAAACCTCCAAAACCACTAACTTTTGGCCAAGCCCCAACACCGCTGATTTACTTTTCCTTCCCATCACTTCCAAATCCAGCATCTCCAGAGCAGAACCAAGGGAGAAAACCCATGAGCAAATGAGAAAGATGAGAGAGAGAGAGAAACCCAGTAGGCTGAAGAGACAGCACTCTCCATTCTATGTGCCATTTCCCTTTCTCCAAAGGAGAATACAAGGCAAAAATCAACTTCTTTCAGATGAAAAGGGATCACAAACAGGAACTGTGTAACAAATGATGTAAAGAAAAAACAGTCAGGCAGAGGAAACTAATCCTTTCCCACCATATCTCGTTCAACAACAACAACAAAAGAAACAGGAAGAGAGAAAGAATAAGATTGAATTTGATCTCATTTGTATATTCTTTCTCACATTCACTTAATAAAACCATGAACAAGTTCACTGAAGCATCTTTCTTGGCCTTAAGTGAAAAGAAATACAAGAGAATCCATATATTCTAAAGCAGAATTATACTACTATCCATAACAAATAGTGTTACAGATACTTCAAACCAACTCCTTAGAATCTTAAAGAACTACGAACACTAATTTAACAAAGTCTCTGCTTTTTTCAATTTGCATCTTTAATAGTTTTTATTTCAAAAAGAATACATGCTTATTGTAGAAAAAAATTATCCAAAAATAAGTCAAAAGAAAATCTTTCTCAGGCCCACTATATAGAGATAAGCACTGCTAACAACCTTTTAGACTTTTCATGTACTTTCTGCTTGCTGATTTAACAAAAATGAGGTAACAGTATGCATACTCTTTTGGAACTAATTTGTATTTTCACATTTCTAAATATTTCATCAACATCTTTTTCATAAAATAAACACAGACAAGGCTATTTGCTCTGTGCTCTGTCCACAAAATTTTTTGATCAAAAGAATAACAGCCCACCATCTTTTCATTCTTGGCAAAGATTCAGATTCTTTTTCTACCCAATTTTCAGAAAACTTCTTTGGTTTTCCTGGAAATATATTTCAGAATTAAACTACTGTCATTCTTTTTCACAACATGTAGATAAATGAGAAGAAAAAATGTGAGAGGCTACCCTTCTCATGACAAAAATAATCTGGAATTATTCAAGATGTCAGTCAGCCTGCAGATAGAAAAACACTACTGAATATTAAGCTATAAACCCACCTCTGACTGGTCTCCTCTTGGGTTAATAAACCAGTTAATATACTTCACGTTGTCATTCTACCTTAAGGATGAGATATAATCACTTTGCTCTAGAATTTTGAAAATCAATCTCTACAAACTCATTAATATAAAATACAATATACATTGTTTATAAAAATAAAAGTTGCACATTCTTTCTATACCTAAAACTATACTATTTTCTGTCCAGTGTCCCTAACAATTCATAATGAGCATTTAAAAGTTAACATTGCCAAAAGCTCCTATCTTGACAGATTTTCTTCATAGGTATAAAGGTAAATGTCCTGAAACTGCAGGATGTGGAAGGAGCCACAGAACATGTGTTTATGGATGATAACATTATCCTTCTTTTACATAATCTCTAAGAATATTAGATATAGTAACTGCTTATGAATGAAGTACCTGTATTAATGTAATCAAGCTAGCAATTCTTTCAAAACTAGTTTTAAAAAAATATTTTACCAAAGGGCAATCCATTTTACTTATAAAAAGCAACCAAGAAACTTTTCAACTCTGTAGCTCAGTGGAAACTGTCATAAATATGCACAAAATATGCTTTACAAACAAGGGAAATACAGACATATTATCCCAATATAACTTCACAAATTCTTAATGTACTGTCTGTATGCCATAAGTGCATATTAAAGGCAATAAAATCTTATTAATCCATACAAAATATTAAGCACTTAGTACGTATGCACAACACCTAGCAGGCATCGAGTAGATAACGACATCAGCTGCTGGATATTACAGGGGTGATCAACCTTCCACCCTTCCTTTCTTCCAAGAGAAACTGGCATTAAGTAATTATACTATTAATTATTGAATGACAACTGAATTGACTACTGTGACGAATTACTAGATGACTGAGCATGTGTCCTCAAGTGGAAAAAGTGTGAATTAAAGGCCATACCTCGTACATTATAACTGAACATATTCCAATTTCTGAGTTACCACATATCAAATTTTTAAAGTAAGCTTCCTTCTGTGCAGAAATGCCCTCTCTTCTGACTTTCCCAAGCTACATATAGATGAATGCAGATATGGAAAGAAAAGAGGCTTGCTAGTCATAATAAGGAAACTTAAATATGACTTTATTTTCAAAATCAAGAATTCAAAGAAAACACAACATCCAGGCAGTCTGACTACTCCAGATACTAACAAAACTATAACATAACATTAGTAGTTTTAAAAAATTCATTACCATTAAGAAAACACATATAAAAAATCATTTACGTCTATGTTTATCCCTTAAAACAAAACTCAATTTAGAATAAACCATAATTCATCACACTTAGCATCAAATATTCATACGTGGATATACATATATGTAACACACAAGTATGAAGACATAGGTATTTCTAGAGAGTTCACAAAAGTGCTTGTGTATATAAACACAGCAGGGAAGGGACTGCTGTGTTTATATACACAAGCACTTCCAACATTCAAAAAGATCTTTCCCGTTTCCTCAATGTAAAATCTGTAATCACCATAGCACATTAACCACCAAGTGAGTCCCTGACAGAACAATACATTAAGCAAAACTGATCCTATCATTCTCTGCTCATCCTCTTTCTGAAACGTTCTTGCTCTGCCTTTTCTGTGTACTGTGAGTTCTTTCTCCTCTGATCACCGCAAAATGATGCAGGACCCAAAAGAAACAAATAAAGCTCCAATAAACATACAAAAACTGTACTGTTCCATAATAAATTTTTGGACACAAAAGCATTATCCAACTTTAAAAATCTGTGATTTTTCAGGAAGAATTCTGGAAGACTATTTTAGAAGGATATGATACAACAGGAAGTGTAAATAGTGAGCACATGAAGAAAGATATCCTAACCATGATGCACCACCTCAACACCGTTAGGATGGCTGCTGCCCAAAAACAGAAAATGACGAGTGTTGGCAAGGATGTGGAGAAACGGAATTCCCGTACAATTCAAAATGGTTGTGGCCACTATGAAAAACAGTATGGCAATTTCTAAAAAAATTAAACATAGAATTGCCATAGTATACATCAATTCCATTTCTGGGTATGTACTCAACAGGAAGCAGGATCTCAGAGGGATATTTGTATACCTAGGTTCACAACAGTGTTGTTATTCACAGAAACCAAAAGGTGGAAGCAAACCAAGTATCCATCAGCAGATGAACAGATAAAATGTAAGCCATACAGTGGGATATTATTCAGCCTTAAAAAGTAACGAAATTCTGATACATGCTACAGCAAGGATGAACTTTGAGGACAGTATGCTAATCAAAATAAGCCAGTCACAAAAAGACAAATACTATTTACTCCCTCATACAAGAGGTACCCAGAGCAGTCAGATTCCTAGAGACAGAAAGTACAATGGTGGTTGCTAAAGGATTGGAGGAGGGGAACATGAAGCTGTTTAATGAATACAGAGTTTTAGTTTTGCAAGACACAGAGTTCTGGAGATTGGTTGCACTATAATGTGACTATACTCAACACTATGCTAGCAAAGTAATGCTCAAAATTCTCCAAGCTAGGCTTCAATAGTACATGAATCAAGAAATTCCAGATGTTCAATCTGGATTTAGAAAAGGCAGAGGAACCAGAGATCAAATCGCCAACATCCACTGGATCATCGAAAAATCAAGAGTTCCAGAAAAACATCTACTTCTGCTTTATTGACTACGCCAAAGCCTTTGGCTATGTGGATTACAACAAACTGGAAAATTCTTAAAGAGATGGGAATACCAGACCAACTTACCTGCCTCTTGAGAAAGCTGTATGCAGGTAGAACATGGAACAACGGACTGGTTCAAAATTGAGAAAGGAGTATGTCAAGGCTGCATATTGTCATCCTACTTATTTAATTTATAGGCAGAGTATATCATGCAAAATGCAGGGCTGGATGAAGCACAACCTGGAATCAAGACGGCCAGATACTGAAGAAATATCAATAACCTCAGATATGCAGATGATACCACCCTTATAGCAGAAAGCAAAGAAGAACTAAAGAGCCTCTTGATGAAGGTGAACGGAGAGAGTGAAAAAGCTGGCTTAAAACTCAACATTCAAAAACAAAGATCATGGCATCCCGTCCCATCACTTCATGGCAAATAGATGGAGAAACAACAGAAACAGTGAGAGACTTTATTTTCTTGGGCTCCAAAATCACTGCAGATGGTGACTACAGCCATGAACTTAAAAGATGTGTGCTCCCTGGAAGAAAAGCTATGACCAACCTGCTGCTGCCGCTGCTAAGTCACTTCAGTCGTGGCCAACTCTCTGCGACCCCATGGACTGCAGCCCACCAGGCTCCCCCATCCCTGGGATTCTACAGGCAAGAACACTGGAGTGGGTTGCCATTTCCTTCTCCAGTGCATGAAAGGAAAAGTGAAAGTGAAGTCCTCAATCATATCCAACTCTTAGCAACCCCATGGACTGCAGCCAACCAGGCTCCTGCGTCCAAGGGAATTTCCAGGCAAGAGTGCTGGAGTGGGTTGCCATTGCCTTCTCCAATGACCAACCTAGAAAGCATATTAAAAAGCAGAGACATTACTTTGCCAACAAATGTTCATATAGTGAAGGCCATGTTTTTTCGAACAGTCATGTATGGAGGTGAGAATTGAACCATACAGGAGGCTGAGCATCAAAGAACTGATGCTTTTGAACTGTGAGGTTAGAGAAGACTCTTGAGAGTCCCTCAGACTGCAAGGAGATCCAACCAGCCCATCCTAAAGGAAATCAGTGCTGGGTGTTCACTGGAAGGAGTGATGTTGAAGCTGAAGCTCCAATACTTTGGCCATTCAAAGAGCCAACTCATTAGAAAAGACCCTGATGCTGGGAAAGATTGAACACAAGAGGAGAAGGACAAGGAGAATGAAAGAGGACAAGATGGTTGGATGCCACCACCAATTCAATGGCTGTGGTCTGAGCAAGCTCTGGGAGATGGTAAAGGACAAGGAAGCCTGACATGCTGCAGTCCATGGGGTTAGCGAAGAATCAGACACGACTGAATGACTGAACAACAACTGAACTGTACTCTTAAAAGTGGTTAAGATGGCATTTTGTATTTTGGATATTTTACCACAATTTGTTTTTAAGTTATCTTGTCTAAAAATCAAATATGCAACTTAAAGCAACTTTATGTTGTTTTGAGCCTACTAAGCTAGTCATGGTGAAACTGATAATCTGTATATAGATTACCAGGGTCACTATAAATTGATGTCACTTTTTAAGAAAGACAGGAAAATATAAGCAAAAATATTTCAGTATTATAAATCTAGCCAAGGAATTATAAGCCTTTTTAAAGAAATAGGGCAAAATCACCAATGATATTCATTTTGCAAACCTTTTTCAAAATGAACCATCTTAAAAAACAAAAAAAAAAATAGGAACTAGTTAAACAAGTTACTATGCATTGTTACCTTTAAGGAATAAAATTATGAATTCTAATTATAAAAACTATTATGGAAATATGGTAACTGTCTAAAATCAATGTTAGAAATCCAAATAGAAAAGTCCATATACACTATGAACCCAATTATATCAAAATATATATAGCGAGACAATACCAGAGGGTCATATGCAAAAAAGCAAATGAATGGGGTTACCAAAGACTTTCTCCCCTTTCCAAATGGACTTATTTTAATGTTATGGTTATACTTCAAAACAACAACAATGAAAGGGTATTAGTGAAGATGAAGAAAACAGATTAGTTTAGATGAGATTAGGTAAAATTAAGTACAAAATGGAGGCAAAATGGAGAGTGTTCACCTAAACTAAAGTTGCCAACTTTAATCCTCTCCAAACACCTATTTCTACCAATGCTGAATTCACCTCCATTTCTTAGTCTCTCAACTGCAGATCTTTACGCCTGTCATTTCTTCTGTTTAGAACCCTCTCCCCCTTGCTCTCCACTTGGCCAACCTCGGCTGGCAGAGGATTTCCCCAGGGTGGGCTTCCTGTGCCCCCAGGGAGAGGCTCCTGGCTCCTGCAGACACCTACATTTGCTGTCTGCACTCCCAGCGCTGGGGTGTCCTTCCCCACTAGTTAAGGGCTCCATGAGATGCTGGTCTTGTACCTGTCTATTAATGAACCCCCAAGACCAACACAGCAGCAGCGCATGGGGAGGTGCTCACTAAATACTTGTTAGTACTAAACAAAAGCATTATCAATATTTATTCCAAGTCATGGACTCTTTTCCTTAAAATCTGTTTTAAAATCAGACTCAAACGCAACTCTTAAAATATTTTAAGAAATTAATTTATATCACCTGTCTCAGGGTTGTCTAAAAACAAGTTTTGAACCTCTTATACTTTTGCAATAGTCCATCAATTTTCTAGCTTCCAATATGCCTTTCAATTATTAAACTTTTAAGAGTTATAACTATAGATGGTAAGTATTCTGACATTTCACACTAAATCTAATATAACCCATAAATCTCTAAAACCGAATGGGAACTGGAGCCTTGATATGTTCACTTATTCTATTTTAGCTAAAGAAAATTTATTAGGACAAAGAAGCACCAGGTTATGGGAAGGGCTAATCTTCAGCGAAGCAAATTCAATTAATAGATGAAGAGCTACAGTTGGTTTACTGTTATTAAAAAAAAAACACTAAATTTAACACTGCTATACCTTATATCTTCACAGTACCTGTTCAAGAGCATCTTGAGATTTCTATCAATGTAATTCAAAACAGAAACCATACAGAAAGGAATTTCTCTTGATAAAAGCCAAATGTTGTCTCCTTTCAAGGTCATCTCACATTCTAGAAAATATTTTATTGCCATTTTTTGAAACCTTCATAATTAAGCAAAACAGAAACTTGCAAAGCAGAACATTAAATCCTGTTCTTATGGAGGAGATTTGAACTCTATTTCAATTAAAGAAGAAATGGGAAATTTTTCTGTGAAAGAACCAAATGGGAAGGAAATGGAGCGACCACCTCACAGTCCCCCTGTCCCTTCCAGAAGACTTCCTGAAGGAATGCCCCTAAACCTGTCACACAGGCCAGGGTGGATCCCGGCAGAGGAGCCTCAGACAGTCCTAAGCTGAGGAACACTCTGTGAAAGAACTGGCCTGCATTCTTGCAGAACACGACATCACGTGAGATAGAGAGCATCTGAGGAATCTTCCAGATTAGAGGAGACTGGAGACACAGAAACTAAATGCCAGGTGTGAACGGCACTCAGCTGGACCCTGCACTGGAGGGACAGGAGTGCCACAGTGACTGGGGAGACTGTGAGCAGTGAGGCGTGGTCTGCAGACCAGATAAACAATCTATTAGGTTAGCTTTACTGTGGTCACGCTAAGAGAGCCTTCCTCTTCAGGACTACTTACTGAAATACAAAGCGGAGCATGACATATGCAACCTATTCTCAGATGGTTCCAAAATCAGTAACATGTATTGTTTTAATACTATACATTCAGGTACTTAAAAATAAAATACAGAATTGATCCCATGGGAAAAATAAAGTTGGACCAGGTGGGAAGGAGGGATAGAATTTCACCTGCTGAGAACAGATACACACTCAGACAGAAAAAAATAACTTAAGAAGGACAGCTCTGAAAACCTAGAGGTCATTACTGTCCATGAGAATGAATGGAGCTCAATAAATTCTAGCAACTTGGAAATTCAAATTTTGTTGTGCCATAATTGTCACAAACAAGTCTGCAGAGTTCTTCCAACGCTGATAATACCTAGTTCCTCCTTTCCTGATATGTAACACTTCCCACTTGAGCTATATCTACATATCACATAAGGAAATAGCAGAAAGTCATGAAGGGAAAATAGAAAAGATCAACTATTTACAAAAACTTAATACACTTTGCTTTTCAAAGTTTTTAAAGTTATAGTCAAGCAAACATATTTTGTTCTACTTTGCATGTACCAGAATGTAACAAGGTTAACCAGTGAGATCAAACACAGTACTTTACAGGGTTAAAAGCTTTTACCATGCATCCAGTAAACTCCATTCTATCCCGTTCTTCTAGAATCCAAAACAGGCAACGGCACTTTGTAAACGGCATTGTGATTCCAAGTGCCCCACAATTTAATATAAGATGTATACGAGTGTACACTAGTGTTTAACTGTAATGTTTCTGCATTCCATTGTTTAAAGCTTAACACCTGACCGCTCCAAATGTGTAAGTGCAAAGAAAACTGTTGTAGTTCAGGGGTACCTGGGTAATGCCAGCAGGAGTCAGCTTCTGAAGTTAGGGGAGAAAACAGCACTCTACTACCGTCTGCCTATACAGTGACCACCATCTTTGAACCTGAATAAGAGAGAACTCATATAAGAAGTGTTCACAGGCTCCCCTGGTGGCTCAGAGGTAAAGAATGCGCCTGCCAGTGCAGGAGACACACGTCTGATCCCTGGTCTAGGAAGATCCCACAAGTCACAGAGCAACTCAGCCTGCGCGCCACAACTGCTGAGCCTGAGCTCTAGAGTCCGGGACCACAAGCACTGGAGCCCACGCCCTGGAGCCTGCGCTCCACAAGAGTAGCCGCCAAACGGGAGCCCGCCCACTGCAGCAAAGAGCAGCCCCTGCTCGAGAAAACCCTGTGCAAAAGCAAAGAGCAAGCACGGCCACAAATTAATTAACACAATTAAATAAAAATCCCATTTGGCTTCCTAACTTCTGGACCACAATCATGACAGAAACATATGCAACATTTCCTGTTTTAAAAAACTAAGTATGGCTCAGTGCTTAAAATGGGAATCGGGGAAGGGCGGGGAAGGGAACCTGGGGAAATCTTTTCACTCTATTCTTGACCCTCTCAGCCCAAGGTTTTAAAGAGAGGCTAGAAAGAATTATTTCATAATCACTTTTCTGTCTCCAAAAAAGGGGGGAAAAAGATAACACCAAAATACCACTTTAGATCAGTTTTGAGGGAGGAAGACAGAGGCTAGAGAAATTTTAATACAAATTTCACACATCTGAAAAATGAGAGGACAACTATACAATGACATCCATCATATACAGTCACAGGCTCCAATTCCTTTAACAGAAAATGTCTATTTGACTTATCTTTTGATAAATGAAAAATACTAAAAGTCACACCTATAATATTTTCATATAGAAATTCATTTTAGATAAGTTTATGTATGAAATTTTCAAACCAGTACATCAGTTCTAATAAAGTGGATTCAAGAAACTGCAAAAATCAAATCCTATTTTCTGAAATTAGCATCCTTTTCAAAGAGATTTCTCTCAAGATTTTGTTAAATGCAGATTATGTCAGTATTTAAAATGCAGTTAAACTTAAATTTTCTTTTCTTTATCTTCTGTGGTACATAGCTACTCCATAAGATAGGACATATATCCAGAGAGATATTGTTGTAGAGAGAAGACAATACTTAAGAAAAATCTTACCTTACTTGCTGCATGGTTTTTTTTTTAATAAAACTCAGAAGAATCTTTATGCTACCACTCAGGGGTTTAGTAATCTACTCAACAGTTATAGCATCATCTGCTCTAATGTTAAACTAAGTGTTCTTCACCTCAGCATTGTCTCTCAGTCTACGCTCCAATGAATGATGATATTTGTTCCTCATACTAGAAAGACACAAATACACTACATCCCAAATTATTCACCACCATTACTTTTTCTTCAGATAAAAGAGAAATATTTCATATTCAGAAGTGAGTCAAAAACTCACTCCACCATTTAGGCCAAAGGGCCGAATCAAACACTCCCAACACAACAGATTCATTCCTGAATTGCCCAGTCAACATCCAAAAAGACTCTCTTAGGAAACATGTCATGTAATTACTTACAGAGCAAAACTTTTCCAAATAAAGTGAAATAAATGCAGAAGTAAATATTTAAGAATTTAAATAGACTGGATAAACTTTATCTTTTTAAATTCAGTTCAGTCGCTTAGTCATGTACAACTCTTTGCAACCCCATGAATCGCAGCACACCAGGCCTCACTGTCCAACACCATCTCCCAGACTTCACTCAGACTCACGACCGTCAAGTCGGTGATGCCATCCAGCCATCTCATCCTCTGTCTTCCCCTTCTCCTCCTGCCCCCAACCCCTCCCAGCATCAGTCTTTTCCAATGAGTCAGCTCTTCACATGAGGTGGCCAAAGTACTGGAGTTTCAGCTTTAGCATCATTCCTTCCAAAGAACACCCAGGATTGATCTCCTTCAGAATGGACTGGTTGGATCTCCTTGCAGTCCAGGGGACTCTCAAGAGTCTTCTCCAACACCACAGTTCAAAAGCATCAATTCTTCGGTGCTCAGCCTTCTTCACAGTCCAACTCTCACATCCATACATGACCACAGGAAAAACCATAGCCTTGACTAGACGGACCTTTGTTGGCAAAGCATTGTCTCTGCTTTTCAATATGCTATCTTTTTAACTTAAAACTTGGGGAAAGAAAAATAAGTAGTACCTTAAATTATCACTTTTGCTTTTTGTTGGTTTTTTGGCTTTTTAAAAACATTTAATGAAAATAATCATCTAGAAATTATTAAGCACTGCTCTTTACACAAACTACTCTGTTACAATCTCCATCAAAGATCTAAAAATCCACTTTAAATTACAGCCAGACTTTAACAGCTTTATTTCATCTTTGACATCATCTGATAAAATAAAATGTTTAATAAATCTGGTAAATGCTAAAAATGGCTAAATATGGCAAATATAGAAAATTAAGACCAATTTAAGTACTGAAAAATCAAAAGGCTTTTTGTTGACTGTAACAAAGCTAACAATTCACAATGAAATGCACATCACAGCAGTACAACGTATTTCACAAAATACATATTCAGCCTCAGAACTTGACAGAATATATAAAAATCTAGACTAAAAGCCGAAAAACATCTTAAAGCATTTAACAAATTCTTTAGGTCTTACAGTTGGGGCATCCCAATTCATGTGTCAGGATGTACAGAGAACCTCATCTCTGGGCCCGGCCTGAGGTGTCAGAGCTGGCTGCCTCCAAGACCCCAACGTCTGCACCAGTTTATCCCACGTGCCGTACAGGCACTGCCAGGCCCTACACGGTTCATGCGCGCAAAGGGCTAGGAAATGCTACGGAGGCACACACAAGTACCCAATCTTTCTTGCAATCTCTAGAGAAACACTGACAAAATTTCTAGTTACCCAACAATCTCACCCAAATCTAGGTTTGGAAATCCTACCTAGATTTTAAGGACGTTATCTAACTATTTCTTAACCCGTGCCATATTTTACCATATCTTCTCCAATGTTTTTCAAAAACAGGAACTCTGATTTACTCAGTTCCCTCCCACCTTTATGAAAACTGACAAGCCCCTGGGAACTGCAGCACAGCAAAGACCATGACACCATTCCCTAACCCATGGTTCCAATCAGCCACTCAAGAATGATTTCCATTGCTAGAGAAAATCAAGTTGGCAAGAGAGAGAGACTCAAAGCATTATTTCCAAGGGAGCAGGGAAAGAGCTGAAAACTAAGAACAAAACTAGGAAGGGCAAACACTGCCTGTGACCCATCTTTTAATTTGTATCTAACAAAAATGTCTCTTTGTCAGAGTAATTTTTCCAGAATGAAATTTTAAGTAGTCCCCCTCACTGACGTCCCTCAATAGTTCCTAAGCTGGGCACTATAACCTAAGTCACGTCCCTCAACAGTTCCTAAGCTGGGCACTATAACCTAAGTCCAAATCTCCAGAAATGTGTACACCATGAACCCTGATTTCATCTACACCAGCTTTACCTCTCACAAGGTCCTCCCCAGCTGTATACTCCCGGATGTTCAACCACGCAGTAACACCCTCCTGTGGTCAAATCTTCATGTCTTTCTCACAGTGCTCCCCTACCTGGAATGCTTTATCCTATTAACACACACACACTGTTTATGGGAGCAGCTCAAACTTCACCTAAGAACAATAACACATGGAACAGTTATCACACAGTAAGGGTGTCACACAGGAACACTCAAATCCATGCACTATTTATTGAGCATCTACTGAGTGCCAGGAACTGTGCTTAGCCCTAGGAATAAGTCTTTACCCTGAAGGAGTTTACAGATTAGATGAAGACTGGAGTGAACAGGCCAGTGATTTTCCTGGAGGATGTCAGCTGCAAGAGTGAGGCAGGCAGCGTGCTCTGGAGAAGCAGCACCCTGGGGCTCCCCCAGCAAGTGAAGGTGTGCATGGATGGTGGAGAGGAGCTCTAGGATCCAGGGAACTAAACAGAAACTGATTTTTTTTTAAATTTTAAATGTGATGTATAAGAATATGAGACTTCATTATAACCCCAGTGGTTAAACCCCCAATGGCATTGTTCATGCTTTGTAGCTCCCTGTTTTCACAACAAACACTGAGAAATCACCGATAAAATATAAAGACAAATGACCAAAAAAGGACATTACCTATGCCCCTAACAAATTAAACATCTCCACGGGTCAGCAATCTCACAGGAACATAAAGTGTAAGCCTCAGCGAAGCCAGAAGGTCTGCTGGGCTCTGGGCCCCAGATAGGAAAAGGCAGCAGGCATGCAGTGGGCTCTCAGCGATTAACTATGAGTTGATCGGATCGGGTAGCAAGGGCTCCACGTGAACTAGGGTCGGCAGCAGGCACTTCACTGAAAATCAGGCACTGGGGTGGCACTCTGCCTTGTCTAGGGAACTAGATCAAAAAGATTTTTGCTAACTACACTGAGGCCACAGCATAGGAAAAGGCTGACCTCATGCCAGCTGACCCAGTGACCAAATCTGCGCCATGCCAACATCACTGAGGCCAGGGCCTGGTCCACTAACACAAGACCTAGTTCTGATCTGGGAACTCTAAAGCCAGGCAGAGACAAGGGCAAAACTGCTAGACCAGCAGGGGAAATCAGAGAGGAAGAGACAGGAAAAAGAAAACTCCCATCAGAAAAAAACTCCTGTGCCTGCAAAATTACAGAACATGATGTCGACACCAATGATATCAACAACCAGAACATAAATTCACTGCAGACAAAACAAATCACTGAATGACCTGAAAAAGACTTAAAAAAAAAAACATGTTAAAGATGCTCAAAGATATAAATAACAAGAGAACTGAAAACATTTTAAACACAAACAAGCAGAAATGAGAAATGAACTAGTGGATATAAAAAAGATCCAATTAAAAATCTTGCAGATGAAATATAATATAACCATTGCAATTTATAAATAAAAATTTGTTTGTGGTTCCAGTACTCATCATCAGATGCCTAGTAAGCCACCCCTCCCTCTACCTTCAGGCTCACAGGGCTCTGAGTTTTGTGGGACAGCCGTGTCAGACTCCAAAATTCAAAAATGAAAGATACCTGGGTATTTGTTTGTCCTCAAAGAACTTGCCGTCTGTAAGTGACACTACCAGACCACTAAGCTTACAAAGTAGAACAAAATTTAAATTAAAAAAAAAACGCATTTCTTAAATTAAAATGCTCTTAGTGTTCATGAGCTCATACTCCCATCTTTACTAGAGTTGGCACTCTACAAAAGAGAAACATTCTCACCAAATTTCACAGGAATGGAGCCGAAATAACAAAAGCTGTGTCTTTCTTAATCTGTATTTGAACTCATCTGGCAACTATCCTTATTTATTCAAAGCACACCACCAAAAAAGTAACCCACTGAAAAGTCTCCAAAACCCAAGACCACAGCTTGCAGTATTACTGTTAGTAGAAAATACCCAAAGATCTCACAATAACAACAGCTTCATTTTCGCTTATCAACTTTTGCCTGATTATTCAAATTGATGAGAAAAGCTACTGTATTCCTATCAAGGTATATACAATCAGTATGTGAAAAATTGAAAATATTCACTTCATCCCAGTTTCCCTTACCAAAAAGGCTGTACTCTAAAAGTACACCACAACTGTCATAGGATCCCAATCAAGATAAAACCTTAGTTCTTTCCTCACTCTCTAGAAGTAAACAGTTAAAAGAGTAAAGTCTAGTTCTCCTGTTCATGAACAGAAGTAGAACGACATGACAGAAAATATTATATATACTATATCCCCTTACAACTGAGAAGATAAAATCTATTTCAAAAGATAAGTCTATAAGACAGACTTGGTTCCTTGATCCAAAGACACTGATATATCTTTGATTAAATAATATTAAACCATGTTACCCAATGATTAAATGTCACATAATAAATCTCTGCTAATTATGGTCAACTGCCATCTTCCCGCTTCACATTTCTAAAGAGTCACTTTCCAATGAACAGCCAATAGAAAAGTTCAGATGGTAAACTACGCCAGCCAAGAAGCTAATGACAAAGAGATCCTCACATCTAACTTCTTAGGATAAATCAAACACCAAACAGTACTACCTTCTTTTAAATAGAGACAAAGGCACGGTCTTGGGCCACACCACAATATTCAATCACTGATGAAATGACATAATTCCAATTTACCTAGGACACTTACCCATGACTGGAGATGTCTCTCTATGTGGTCCCGATCAGGCGCTACACCCAAATCTGCTGTCCAGTGTTTCTCAGAGGAATACATGTCCTGGGAAGAAAACAGAGAAAGAAATCATATTTTCTAAAGGTCAGTATTTAAAATTTTCTAAAAGAAAATAAAAATAATTCACTTACAAAAATTTACTGTTTTTTTTTTAAAAAAACCTGACATCATCTAAATGTAAAAATTACCAATCAACGTTTGGACCATCGTGATTCTGTTCATATTTTCCTTTTTCTGTAAGAAGTTACCTCAAAAGTAAATAATATGCATAAAGTTGTTGCCACAGAAACTTATTAATCTGTCTTCAGTTCCCTCCTCTATCACCACATAAATAAGTCAGAGGAAGAAAGCACCCCATTTTGGGTAAATTAAACACATCACACCTGCTGAATGTATTCTGACTGCACATAAATGATTTATACACACCACCAAATAAAAGTTACCAAAGTTACTGCTATACTTTCTCTAATAATGGGCCTTTTCTTCATTATAATGTATCATGGTTTCATTGTTTAAAAAACTGGAAACAGCTAAGTAGAAAGAAAAAACTGTCTCAACAGTACAATGCCACCACATCTACCCAATCATTTGTGGCATGTCTCCTTTCCAGGAATTTTCTGTATATATTTTTAAAGTGTACTTTTACAAATACATACAAAATTCTGTATTTGGTTCTTTTCAGTTGAGTAAAACTTAATGCATCACCCTGTATTACTTATAAATACAAAGTTAACCCCTTGTTAGGATATAATCACAGATCCTCCTCCCTTGACAATACGGCTTCCCTGGTGGCTCAGATGGTAAGGCATCTGTCTGCAATGAGGGAGACCCGGGTTCGATCCCCGGGTCGGGAAGATCCTCTGGAGAAGGAAATGGCAACCCACTCCAGTACCCTTGCCTGGAAAATCCCATGGATGGAGGAGCCCTGTATGCTACAGTCTATGGTGTCGCAAAGGGTCAGACACAACTGAGCAACTTCACTTTCCTTTTTGATACTATATTAAAGAAAATGAGGCACAAAGGAACATGTAAACATCACCATGGGTGCACAAGTGTCTCCTTGAGCCTAATGTATGAAATTCCACAAACCAGGTAATATCAGATTCGATACAGAATTTACACTTGTGCTCAGGGAGCTGCCCTCATAAGCTGATCAGCTACCTCTCAGGATCACAGGAAGGGGAGATAACTTTCTAAGTCAATTAAGAAAACAGCACAATAGTAAGGACCCCTGCTTCTGAAACAGATTACAGGTCAAGAAACATTGTTTGAAGAAATATGCTTGCCCCATCTCTAACTCATCTTTACTCACGCCATGTAATACATGAAAGCAGTATAAACGGACAGAAGGACGCCCAGTTCTGGATGCCAGCAGGGCCCATGTGCTCTCGTTAGCTGTGGCCTATCACTGCAGGGGCGCTGCATGACCACCTGGCCCCCTTCCCACACCGGCATCTCGCACTGGATATTATGAAATGATTTCCATTTCCAGACAACCCAATTATTCCCCCAAAATGAGAAGTTGTATGGAAAAATCTAAAATAATCCACATCACAATAGGGTCTCACCATGAAAACACTGTCTTCCTGGCACTTCACCGAGCCCACCCAGGAGACTAGGAGGTGGGCCAGGCTTCCTGGTGTCACAGGGTGGCTGGGGCCGCCTGTGACAGAGTAGACCACACACTCAGAGGATCCCAGAACTTACATGCAGCTCACTCACACCTGTGGGGACTGCTCTCTCTACCCAGGGACTGCTCTCTGTTCATATTTACATCAAAGTTTCTTATCTTAAATTTACAATTCCTAAATGGCAACATCAAAGCACTTTGTACTAAGCCATGCACCCTTGCTACCCATAGCTCAGTTCAGTCGCTCAGTCGTGTCCGACTCTTTGCAACCCCATGAATCGCAGCACTCCAGGCCTCCCTGTCCATCACCAACTCCCGGAGTTCCGTCAGACTCACGTCCATCGAGTCAGTGATGCCATCCAGCCATCTCATCCTCTGTCATCCCATCTCCCCCTGCCCCCAATCCCTCCCAGCATCAGAGTCTTTCCAATGAGTCAACTCTTCACATGAGGTGGCCAAAGTACTGGAGTTTCAGCTTTAGCATCATTCCTTCCAAAGAAATCCCAGGGCTGATCTCCTCCAGAATGGACTGGTTGGATCTCCTTGCAGTCCAAGGGACTCTCAAGAGTCTTCTCCAACACCACAGTTCAAAAGCATCAATTCTTCGGCGCTCAGCCTTCTTCACAGTCCAACTCTCACATCCATACATGACCACAGGAAAAACCATAGCCTTGACTAGACGGACCTTAGTCGGCAAAGTAATGCCTCTGCTTTTGAATATGCTATCTAGGTTGGTCATAACTTTTCTTCCAAGGAGTAAGCGTCTTTTAATTTCATGGCTGCAATCACCATCTGCAGTGATTTTGGAGCCCAACAAAGTCTGACACTGTTTCCCCATCTATTTCCCATGAAATGATGGGACCAGATGCCATGATCTTCGTTTTCTGAATGTTGAGTTTTTCAAGCCAACTTTTTCACTCTCCTCTTTCACTTTCATCAAGAGGCTTTTCAGTTCCTCTTCACTTTCTGCCATAAGGGTGGTGTCATCTGCATATCTGAGGTTATTGATATCTCTCCCGGCAATCTTGATTCCAGCTTATGTTTCTTCCAGTCCAGTGTTTCTCATGATGTACTCTGCATATAAGTTAAATAAGCAGGGTGACAATATACAGCCTTGACGTACTCCTTTTCCTATTTGGAACCAGTCTGTTGTTCCATGTCCAGTTCTGACTGTTGCTGTGAACTGCCAAATAAATACTTATTTAAGGACTGAGGTTCCTCAGATATTATGAGTTTTCTCAGCACCAAAAACAGTAACCTCAAAAGAAACAGGACAATAAGACTTAAGACAATAAGACCATAAACACTGAATTTATAACCTTACCATCTGAGGTGATAAATGTACTTGACAAATATGCAACGATGCATGAGTTGGAATTAATGTCATGGAGTAGTTCTTAGAAAACATATGTTTTAATTATTTATAAGTGAAGTCATGTGTTCAAGACTCTTTATGCCAATCACAGCTTTGAAATGCAAACCCTTCATGCCCAAGTAGGTGGACTACCGATTCTTTTCAGCAATGAGGCAGTTTAGTAGCACAAAAGGTAACATTTTCAGATTTCCTTTCTCCTCCTGTAAATGCTACCGCCTGGACATACAAAGGAGAAAGAAGAATCTTACATGTCATTTTTCACACCATCTAAGAGGGAAAGAGTACTTTGTCTCAAATCCAGTTTCACATAAAAGGCATTATTGGAGTGCTTCTGCAAAAGCTGGCCTTTCAGCGCATTTCACAGGAACTGGAGATGGGATACTTTCAAGTGACTCCTCCAACTTTTGTGACAACACCATATTCAAGGAACTCAGGTTCTGGTTAAAGGAAAGAAATGCCACCATACCCTTTTCTTTACTGCAGCACCAAACATGAGGTAAAAATAACTCCCATCACTCTTGGTCACTTAAAACTTAAATTTAACAGAATTATAAGTCACAACATACAGGATCACATACTACTGTCTCTAACAGTATTCCTCCCAGAGATCAAATTAACTTATTTCACTGTATAATAACTTTTCTTAAAAAAGAATACTCAAAAAATCCCAATATCCACTAAAAGCTGATGTGATCTTCATTTTTAATCTCATTACAAAGTATAATTTTTTAAAAATCTGATTCAATCTTGAAGATATTGCGCAAAGTGAAATAAGCAAGTCACAGCAGGAAAAGTGGTCTCCCAGGTGGCACGCTGGTAAAGAATCCGCCTCCCAATGCAGGAGACACGAGATTCATAGGTTTGATCCCTAGGTTGGGAAGATTTCCTGGGTAGGAAATGGCAACCCACTCCAGTATTCCTGCCAGGAAAATCCCATGGACAAAGAAGCCTGGCAGGCTACAGTCTATGGGGTCTCAAAGACTCAAACATGACTGAGCACAGCTATGGAGAACAGGACAAGTACTCTATCATTCTACTTAAGATGAGGGACTAGAGAAGTCAAATCCACAGAGCCAGAAAGTAGAATGAACGCTGCCAGGGGCTGGAGGAGCAGAAAATGAGTAGTTAGTGTTTGATGGGTGAAGTTTCATTTTGGGAAGATTAAAGTTCTGGAGATGAATGGTGATGGTTGCACAGTAATGTGAATGTACAGATTCAAGTTCAGCAAATTCCAAGAGGTATAAATTTAAAAACAAAAGAAAAGAAAGAGACAGACACCTAGAGATATTACAGTGAAACTGCAAATCATCGATGACAAAGAGTTCTTAAAACCAACCAGAAACAAAAGCAGACCACTTACAAAGGAACAATCAGACTCTGCTTGATCAACTGCAACCATGGAAGCCAGAAGACACTACAACAGTATCTCCACAGTTCCAAGAGAAAATAAGTTTTAAGCTATAATTACGTACCAACTCAGCTAAACTAATTTTTCAAGAAAAGGGGCAAAATAAAGAAAATTCAGATATAAACTAAGGGAATGTACTATAAGCAGATCATCATTAAGGATGCTTCCAAAACTAAAGTTCACAAAGATGGAAGATGATGCCAAAAAGGAGGTCTGAAATACAGGAAAGAATGGTGAGAAAAGAGAACTGTAAAATGGATAAATGCAAATATTAGTGGTATAATTTCGAAATGATGAGTTATAAAAACAAACAAACCTAAAGTACTGAACAAAAACAGCATGTAATCTAGGAAGAAGGTACCATAACAGGAATGGAACTGTTCTAAGTCTCTTATACTGCTTTTTAGGAGGAAGAAGCAGCAGACACTATCTTTTGTTCATATGCCTTCTATCACTTGTCGTCCTAGGATACTCCCCACCTCATGGATTTGAGGGCCTGGGCACATGACAGATAGGATTGTGAGCAGAACTGCACCAGTTCTAACCGAAGGCTTTACGAGCACCAAGCTGTGTTCTCCTGTACTCCTACATTGCACCCCAATCTCTGCTGGTCCCAGAATGAGAAGACACCTAGCACATAACTAAATCCAGCCACACCCAGCAGAGACTGCCAAACCTATGAGCTAGAAATAAATGTCTGTCAGTGTACATCACTGAAGTTTCACAGTGACTTGTTACATAGCATTATTATAGCAAAAGATGACTAATACAAAAGGCAAAGCTACTAACTTTATATGCAAATTACATTTGTGGGTTTCAGTTTAAAAATTTTTACTAAGTTTGCAAACATATGCATATATACACAAATACATATATGTATACATACACATGAAGTGATACTATTTATATAGAGTTCAAAAATAAAATTAATAATACATAAACATATGTAACTATAAAGCAAAGCAAAAGAAAAAGCAGAGTTGAGGCTAATGGTTTTCTGGGGACAAAAGTAAGACAAGAGGAATTGTAGGGAGATATAAGAGGGTAGGACTAACACTGTACCACTTAAGCTGAGAGAAGGGACATATACATATTCTATTAGACTTATATAACACACTTATTACATATGGTCCTTTGTATGAACAGAATGTTTTACATTTTAATATGAAAGGCAAACCTTTTCCAGCAAAATCCAGAAATAATTATAAAAGAAATTTATGTAGCCACATGTATAAAAGAGGTAAATGTATATGTAATATTTAAGCCATAATTAAGAGGGCAGAAAGAGTCGTAGTGACTCACTTATTCTTTAAGCTGCTGCTGCTGCTAAGTCACTTCAGTCATGTCTGACTCTGTGCAACCCCATAGACGGCAGCCCACAAGGCTCCGCAGTCCCTGGGATTCTCCAGGCAAGAACACTGGAGTGGGTTACCATTTCCTTCTCCAATGCATGGAAGTGAAAAGTGAAAGTGAAATCGCTCAGTTGTGTCTGACTCTTAGCGACCCCATGGACTGCAGCCTTCCAGGCTCCTCTGTCCATGGGATTCTCCAAGCAAGAGTACTGGAGTGGGGTGCCATTGCCTTCTCCTATTCTTTAAGAGAAAGAGACAAATACAAGTGATAGCCAGGTTCTCTATAAAATGCAAGACAGAACTGAAGTGAAGAGACTGATGATCATCCTTTATCCAGATGCAGAAGAAGCTGGCCTTCTCAATGAGCTGTGTTGCTCAGCTACCTGATCACTGGAGATTCTGATCTCACCTTAACAGCTATATAACCCAAGTTCATTTTTTAGTAGAAATTCCTAAACCCTGTTTTGCTAAATTACGATGTACTGAACTGCCATCCCAAGAAAAAGCTTAAGAAAAATTTCTTATCTGAAGCATTATTGGTAACAACAACAAAATTATAAACTTAAATGTGCAATAATGACGGACTGTGTAAATGAATGGTTGTTAATTTACATGGAATGGAGTTTCCTGTATCCACTTAAAAATATCTCAAAATGATTTAATGACAAGTGAATGAATGCTCTCCAATGTGCTTTGTGCAACCCTCTCACAACCAATCAGAAATATCAGAAAATGTCTCAGCCAATTTAAATGTTAATACCCCAAAGGCTTATAAACCAAAACTTACAATGACTAATGTTCAATTTTTAAATTTAAAACAGACAGAGTAATATATAATAAAACAGATAATATACAAATTTACTATTCATTCAATAAATATTTACTGAGCAGCTATTACAAGCCAGGGAGTGTTCCAGGCCCTGCAGACACAGCCACAAACAAAACAAACACCCCTTTTGCATGGAACTCACATCCTAGCAATTCTAGTACCTCCCCTTAATTCAGGTGCACAGTTCATGACTTGAAATAAATATGTCAGGGCATTCCAGGTTAATATCTTCTCATGCCAGACAAAGAAATAACTTCAGTTAATATTAAAGTGGGCTTCCCAGGTGGCATCAGCGGTAAAGAAACTGTCTGCCAATGCAGGAGACTAACAGTTGCAGGTTTGATCCCTAGGTTGGGAAGATCCCCTGGAGAAGGAAATGACAACCCACTCCAGTAACCTTGCCTGGAAAGTTCCGTGGGCAGAGGAGCCTGGAGGGCTGTAGTCCAATGGATGATGACTATTAAAGTCATTCATTGACATGGATGGTCTCACCAATGTACTTTCACAATTCTTGAGCTCTCTATAAATATTCATTCTTTCTGCAATTTACACACCCGAAAACACAATTCTAAATTTTCAAGGCTTTCTGTGTTTTCCCTGCTCAAAAGAAGTAAAGCCAATCTTCTACTACAGCTAAAGTAAAAGGTTTATTTAGCCCATTCACTGAATTAACCAAATACTTCCTACTAATAAAATCAGAGAAGGAGATGGGCAAAATGAGAAATCATCCGATTTCCTAGGTTTGTTTACACAGGTATGTTAATGAAACAGCACATAAGAACGAGGTCTGATTTCCCCTTCTGCAGGTAGAATTTAAGTTAGGTTTCCAGAAGGATTTATCAAATTCTAGTAGTTTTAGACTGGGCAACTTCTTAGGTATTTAGGAAAAACAAATGTCCTTCCCAAGACTTCCTTTCCTATCTCAGTTACAGATAGGCAGGTCTTTCCAAACTAGCTTATATTTGCCTAATGCACTTAATATATCCTATCAGAACTATACATAATGCCTGAGGTCTACAGATAAAAATTAAAATGAAGGCTACAGTATCTCTGGTTTTCAGGGATCTGGCTTCATTTTAAAAGTCAGTTAAGGACTTCCCTGGTGGTCCAATGATTAAGAATCTGCCTACCAATACATGGTTTTTTCAGTAGTCATGTATGGATGTGAGAGTTGGACTATAAAGAAAGCTGAGTGCTGAAGAATTGATGCTTTTGAACTGTGGTGTTGGAGAAGACTCTTGAGAGTCCCTTGGACTGCAAGGAGATCCAATCAGTCCAGCCTAAAGGAAATCAGTCCTGAATATTCATTGGAAGGACTGATGCTGAAGCTGAAACTCCAATACTCTGGCCACCTGATGTGAAGAACTGACTCACTGGAAAAGACCCTGATACCTGATAGCTCAGTCAGTAAAGAGTCTGCCTGCAATGCAGGAGACCTGGGTTCGATTCCAGGGTCAGGAACATCCCCTGGAGAAGGAAATGGCAACCCACTCCAGTATTCTCGCCTAGAGAATCCAATGGACAAAGGAGCCTGGCAGGTTACACTCCATGGGGTCGCAAGAGTCAGCCACGCCTGAGCGACTAAGCCCACAGCACACACTGAGCCGGGAAAGATTGACGGTGGGAGGAGAAGGGGACGACAGAGGAAGTGATGGTTGGAATGCATCACCAACTTGATGGACATGAGTTTGAATAAGCTCCGGGAGTTAGTGATAGCCAGGGAAGCCTGGCATGCTGCAGTCTATGGGGTCGCAAAGAGTCGGACACGACTGAGCAACACCGGATTCAATCCTTGGTCCAGGAAGATTCCATGTGCTGCAGGGCAATTAAGCCCCTGCGCCACAGCTACTAAGTCTACAGGCCCCAGAGCCCATGCTCTGCCAGAGAAGCCCCACACACAGCAACAGAGTAACCGCTGCTCACCCAGTACAGCCAAAAATAAACGAAAATAAAATTTAAAAGTCAGCTAAAAATTCCAGACAACTAACTGTAATAGTAAGCCCTATAGCAGATACCATGCGAACTACAAAGAAAAGTAGGCAGGATTCCAGGCCCGACATTAAGGATTTACATCTAGTTGGATTCTAAACACAAGTATGTGTCCATCCACATTCAACAGATACTAATTCAGCTCTGCAACGTGTAAAACTTTTCAAAGGGCTCAAGATACAGCAATAGACACAAACCTGGTCCCAGCTAACAGAACGCAGTCAGGACAAAAGTCCTAAAAAGATGGGAGTCAAGGGATTATGCATGGGAAAAAAAATGCCTTCTTAAACTAAATATCTCATATATTTGGCACATGGATTAGCATGGGTCCATTTTTGGTCTTATTATAAAATAAAGGAGTTGAAACAATTTTAAAGTTCTCTTTCAAGAACTAAAAGGTTTGTGACCTAAAAATCAATTTCAATTCCATGGGTAACTGAGGAAGATTCTAATCCCTCACCATTATAACTAGAATCAATTAATAAGTTATTGCAATAAACCAAGTATGAACTAAAACAAACTAGTCTGAAATGCTGGTTATGTTTGAAAAGGAGGACAGAAGGGCAGATTCAAAGGACACTTGGAAGGAAGTCAAAAAGACTACTAACAGTGAAGTAATCAAAGGTAATCCTAAATTTGAAGGGGGAATCCAGATGATACTCCTGTGGTAATCCTTAGTAATGAGAAATCATCAACTCTGGAGGAAAAAGGGTTTGTAAAAGAAAAATATTCCCAAGCAAGTCTAGTGAAGGAGCTTAGAATTCAAACTAACAATAAAATGTGATATAAACTGATGACAAATAGGGTTCAATATTTTAAAAACAACTTCTAAAAAGAAATTTGAGAAATGTCTCTTCAGCAACTGATATGGTCTACTAATTGTAACTATACTTAGTACTAATATGAATACAGATTCTAAGATGCTGCTTTCAAAATGAGTCTATTATTTCACAACCAGATTATCCTATTAGGCCTCTATTTACCAATAACTAAGCATCAGCTGGGAGAGTAAAACACAAACTCATGAGAGTTACATAAAAGGCAAGGGGCCTGTATTTCCAAAGCTAGGCCACATAATACACCACAACATTCTTAGAGACAAAAACCTAGACTTAAATATATATATATTTTATGTAAAGTATATTTTTTAATTATTAAAAATATCAAAGGGTTAAAAACTGGCACAACCACTTTGAAAAACTGATAATAACTACAAGAGTTAAATATTTATTCAACAATTCTATTTCTAGGGATATTTCCAAAAGAAAGGAGTACATACGTTCAACAAAATACATATATAAGAATGTTCATAGCAGCTTTAACAGTCCAAAATTGGAAATAATGCAAATATCTGTTAAAAGTAGAATGGAGAAATAATTGTAATAACAAAGAAGCCTGGAGCTTCTTTCCTCCTGGAAATGCTTACCCAATCAAAGAAGGTGCCTGAGGGGCTAATTTATACTTAAGCAGCCTGGAGGGCTCAGAAGACAGCAAATCAGAGTACAAGAGACACTACGGGAGCCACACCCCCGACTGTAATAAGGCCTCAGAAAGCTGAATCCCAGAAGAAAGGATTACACAGAGAGTAAACTAAACCAGTCTTTGCAGACACTAAAATAAATCTCAATTGGAAACAAGGTGATCCTAATTTGAATCAAGGTGTTGCTTTTTGCCTGGCAAAAGCAAGGGAAAAATCCTCATCTAAATCTACATTTACTTCTAGAAATAATCTTTCAAATACAGTGAACAGGACACAATGAGCATGCATACATGGAACTGACACTCCTCAAATAATAACAGACCACAGGAAAAATTCTCCAGGACAGAGTTACCTGCTTATTCTGTTCAGAGACATGTGAAGAGCTTGCACATTTTGACAGGGAATTATAAACTATAGAGGTGGCATAGCAGATTTTTAAAAGAACCAAACAAATTCTAGAATGAAAAATACAGTAACGAAAATTAAGAATCCAGAAAATGAATACACTGAAGAGCAAGTTAGAGATGAAGACTAAACTGAAAGGCCAGAGGTAAACTGAACCACTAGAAAAAAAAAGTAAAACCTAGAAGGGAGGTGAAACACAGTGGAGCTACTGAGACCTAACACTGGTTAACTGAAGTCTCAGAAAGATAAAGCAGGAGAAATGGGGAGAGGCAATATTCGAAGAGATGACAGCTGAAAACTATCCAAGACAGATGAAAGACACCAGGTCACAACATAAACAGCTGTGAAAAGAAAAGGGGGAGAGGAGAGAGAGATCATTTGAAACCAAATCTGAAAGACAAAAAGAAAATCTTAAAAATAGCCTGTGAAAGTGAAGTGAAAGTCATTCAGTCGTGTCCGACTCTTTGTGACAGGCCAGAATACTGGAGTGGGGAGCCCTTCCCTTCTCCAGGGGATCTTCCCAACCCAGGGATCGATCCCAGGTCTCCCGTATTGCAGGTGGATTCTTTACCAGCTGATCCACAAGGGAAGCCTGAAAATAGCCTAAGAAAGAAATTATCAGCAAAAAAGTGATAAATAGCAGCTGCCTTCTCAATAGCAACAAAGAAAAATATTATAGAATAATCTCTTCTCCAAAGAATATACAAATCTATGTATGTGCGTATTGCCAATCTAGAATTCTATACCTAGCAAAATGTATCTTTCAAACATTCTCAAACTAAATGTTTTAGATTTTACCAATACTAAATCCACTCTAAAGAAAATACTAAAGGGTATTCTGCAGGCAGATGGAAAAATTTTCCAGACAGAAAGTAACATAAAAAAGAAGAAAAGAAGGGCAGTAAGCCTAATTATTCAATTAGGAATAATAATGGTACAAAACAATAGAAATAGGTCTTTGGGGGTATAAAACATATATACATTTTAAAACATAATACAAAAAAAAGAGAAGGAAATTGACTTACATGTTTTAAAACTGACTTACATTATCTAGAAAAAGGGTAAAAGTCTCAATATTACACTTTGATAAGTAGAGAAAAGATTAGAATTTCCTAGGCAAATACTAACGCAGAGTAAAAGAATATTTAATCCCAAGGTAATTTTAAAAAGGAGGAAATGGAATATTTCTTTTAAATCAATACAAAACAAATCCAGAAAAAAGGAACATGGAACAGGTGAGACAAATACATTACTCTTAATTTTTAAACATTCATATCAAGTGTTATTATCTGTCAATTCATGTTTTATAACAGGCATCAGCAAAATACACAGAAACATCTATCCCCCACTCACATACCTAACCTTTATAAATTTTACTTTCCACATTTATTTCCATTGTCACTCAGTTTTCAAAGCCTTATTCCACCTTTTCTTTTCAAACTACAGATATGGTAACAAGCATTAAAAGATTCAAAAGGAAAACAAACAAAAAGAAACGAGAAAAAAAAAAACAAACACAGAGAACTGGCTTAGAAATGCTGTGTTAATTCCACAATAAAATATTAAATCTGCCATTACTGATCTATGTAATATCACTAAGGGCACACTCACCCTCAGTGATGGCCCACACTCTGACTGTGGAGTGTGCTTCTCTCTGAATCTGAATAAATCCACTTCTTACCTATCACTTTTTCTCTCACTGAATTCTTTATGCGATGAGACATCAAGAATCTGAGCTTTACTAGGTCCTTAAATCAGGTATTATGGGGTTTTGGCTGGGTTTGAGTCCCAGCCACGTGGGTTCAAGTTCCAAGCAGGGTTTTGGCTGAGTTTGAGTCCCAAACTAGGCTTTGCTGGGTTCGAGTCATGGTACATGGGTTCAAGTCCCAATCTGAGGTAAATGGTCTCACTTTTAAGATATTCTCTTTGTCTTTGTTTTCTCTAGATTACTGTAATGTATTTAGATTTGGGGGAAGAGGGTTGTCTTATGGATATTCTTCAGTCTGTGGCTTCAGTTTGGAATATTCGAAGATTTAGAATACTTCTACATGAAGTATCTCTTCAAATACTGACTCTGTCTTACTCTTCTTCTCCCTCTCCTCTGGCGCTATATGTATGCTGGGATTTTGACTATGTACCATATGTCTCACACATTTTCCACCCTTTCAGGGGGCATGTGGGGGCTTCTAAGGTGGCACTAGTGGTCAAGAAGCTGCCTGCCAATGCAGGAGAGGCTGATTCAATCCCTGCGTCGGGAAGATTCCCTGGAGTAGGAAATGGCAACCCGCTGCAGTACTCTTGCCTGCAAAATTCCATACTCTGTACTGAGTTCACACTCATTGGAGAAGGAAATGGCAACCCACTCCAGTATCCGTGCCTGGAAAATTCCATGGACAGAGAAGCCTAGCAGGGTACAGTCCATGGGGCTGCAGAGAGTCAGACACCACTGAGCACACAGGACAACCAAAATTAATATATTAAGAAGCTTAAAATGATATTCTTTCACTTATTTCATGAAAAGCATTACTCTAATATTTTTAATTCCCCTGTTAATTCAGGATAAAATGAAAACTTCTACACTAGTATCAATGTCAAGACACAGGTGCAATGTATACCTCTCTCAGAGGATAATTAAGTAATCCTTTTACAGCCCCCAATACTTAACCAAACAAGATGTGAAACTCCAGAGCTTACAGTGAATTGCTACTTGCATTTTGTGAGGAGTAGACATTTTAAATAAGGCAGTCTAAGCTCTTCCAAGGAAAATGTTCCCAAAATTTTAAAACACCAATATTACACAGTCTGTCTAAGGAAATCAAAGAACCTTTTAACATTTAACTCAAGCTTTACAGATATAGAAATTATCAAGTAATCAGTGCCAGAGTTGTATAGTAGTGGACACCAAAGTGCGCAGAGAGTCATCACCCGTCTAGTGAGGTCAGAGTCATCTGGACGGACACTCTTTCTACAAAGGCTGAGCCACCTGGTTCAGACGATGACAGTTCATGAGACCCAAGAGCCAACCTTCCCTCCACAAGCAACAGTGGCGGGACAGGTGCCACAGAGAGAACTCACTCACCCACAAACATTCTCTTCTCTACACTCGCTCCTTCATTCTCCGTGTCCCACCCTTCCACCTGCCATCTCTTCCTCATCCTTCAGGTCCTACCAGCAACTTCCTCAGCACAGCTTGCCCTGCCCTTCCCAATCAAGTCAGGTTCCCTGGTGACGGGTTTTATAGTTCCATGTACTGTACTTCAAAGGACTGATCCCTCTAGTTGTTCAGAACAAGGTACATGACACAAGGCTGTGCATACAAGAAGCCACCCAAGAAATATCTGTTGAATAAACAAATGTAAATTTATAATTCTCCCCAATTTTACAAAGAAACAACCTTTAAAAACTTAAGTTATCTTCATGAAATTCCATAACCTGGAAATGGCAGAGACCAGTTGAGACTTCAAGTGTTTGTGATTAATTCTCAGGCTCTAATGTCCATGTACTATAAAGAAGTGTTGCAGAAGTCAGATTTCTTCCAAATGAATATTACTTTGGTATTGACTTTTACTGTAAAAATGGAGACACTTTCTAAATGAAAAAATGAGACACTAAATATAAATAAATCATATCTAGCAAGGCAATACACCTTTCAAAATCACACTGAAGGGACAAACTATACCTTTCTGGTAATAAATGATCAGAGTATTATTGGTAACAGTACTATTTCACTAAACAAAACAAAACTGGTTGAAGTGAAATTGCAAGCATAAACCAGAAAATGTAATCACTTGCCACTTGCTAAATGAAGCAGCAATTCTTAAAAGTTCTGGTATTGTGTCTAAGTTTTTTGCAGGACTTCAAACTGCCTTAACATTCCTAGCATTTACAACCAAAGTAATTTTGTTTCTTTTCAATTTGCCACTAGCTTAAATTTGCTGGTCTCTTTTTCACTCATCTTCAACAGCTACAAAATGTAACAGTAACTTGAGATAGATGGGAACACCAAGGGCAAAGACTGAACTGACCAAAAACCAAACTGACCGTGCAACCTCTGCCTGGCACTGGGACCCAGCTTGCATCTGCCATACCAGGAAGTTGCCCCAGTTCCCAAGGATGACCAGCCAATTAACAGATGGTGCCAAAGCCAACACTTGTACCTACTGGCTTGTTTAACCAATGGCAGCTGTCCTTCCAAGGAGCTATTTCACATCAAAACAATGTTATAACTGGTAATGGGCTATTCTCACCAGAAACATAACCCTAACCCCAGAGAGCCAGGTCTACTAGTTAAAAACATTAAGTAGGCATCAACAGCAAGACTTAGGGCCCAGGATCTTAATGTTTGGGAAATGATGCTTCTCTGATGCCCTTGTAACACCTGAGTGATTCTTTAAAGACATAATCAGCAAAGGAATTTCTATTAACTCAGAATACCTGTACTGGCAATTAAGGCTCTGGTTTTTTAATTTCTGCTTTTATCGTGTAGCTTCTTTTCTCTTACATTTTTACATATTTCAATTAAGTTATATAGAACATAACACAGGAGCAACATCCATTTTTAAGTAATAAACCAGATGATCTTTACAAACTTTACTATTAAAAAAAAGCAAGCTCAGTATCGTTTCTTCTTAACTTTAGGGTCTGACAGAGAAATAAAGGCAAATAAATCACTGTCCATTTAATGCTGCCTAATCTGATTCTTATTAAGATGACTTCACAAAAGAAAAAAGCAACCTGACTTTCCTGAACAGAACTTCCCATAGATTCAATATATGAAGGAGTTGGGCAAGATGGTATCTAAAGTTTTGTCCAACCTCTGCGCTATGAAATATTAATTATTCCAAAGACTTACTTCTATTTATAAATGGATTAATACACGATTGAAATAACTTTCTTCTAGCAAAGTATTTAAAACCGAGTCCCCACTTTTTTTCTATATGTCACATTATTTCCATGACTTGTTATTGCCCCAATTCAAAACTCCTTCCCAGTCCCATAAGCGATTCATTTAGCTCATGTTGAAATCTACCAATTAAAAAGCATCTGTGCAGGGGCGGGGGCATTTCAATGTATAGAAATGTTCACCCGTGGATCCACAGACCCCTCACAATTTCAATTAAAATACCTACGAGTAACCGTTCGCCCGCATTGCAACTGCCGCACTAACACCACCCGGCTGTGAGCTCCTAAGTATTTTGCAAACTTCGCAAAGGCGCACAGATTTCCAGGTTCTCCAAAGCCCTCATTCAGCCCCATCCTCCCCTTGCCTAGTCAAAACGAAGTTCAGCGGCAGGAAGGCAATAATTTTAAAAGAGAAGTTTGCCTCAGTCCTGCCCACTTGGACTCTGGAGGACGCAACTGAAACCTGCAAGGGAGACACGTCTCCCGGGGACCGAAACTTGCCGGGGGGGGGTGGGTGGGGGTGGGGGGAGGCAGCGGGTCTCCCTACCCCAGGATCTAGCCGACCCCCGCCCCTTCCATGAGTCCCCTTCTCCGGTCAGCAGGTCCCCGTCCCGCGCCGCCCCAGCCAGATCCGGCCCGCACGCCCCCCGGCGCCCCTCGCCTGCCGACCTGCCAATCACACCCGCAGCACCCAGCCGTCTGGGCTCCAGTGGGCGGGGGGGCGGCCGCGCGCTTCCCATCTGGAGCCGGCCCCCTCGAGGGCGGGGGTCGGGAGCGCCGCTCGTCCGCCTCCCCCGCGGCCGCGAATGGCGGCGTCCGGCTCCCAGGGCCTCCTCCGAGCCCGTGCCCGGAGGAAGCCCGCCGAGCCCCGCCGCCGCCAGCCCCTCGCAGTGGGAAAATGGAAAATGAACTTACCTCCGAACGGTCCCGACCGGGGCCGAGCAGGTCCCAGCAGCGGCGGCGGGGGGGCCGGGGCGCAGTGCCCTCCACCCCACTGTTTCCCTTCCGAGAGGATCCCGGCAAAGCCGAGCCCGGGAACCAGGAAGTTCCCGGGCGCGGCACCTCCTGCCGCCGCTATGGAAACGGCCCCCCCGCCTCCCAGAGCGGCTCGCCCGGGACCCCGCCTCCGAGCCGCCGGCCCCGCCCGCCTCACGGGCCGCCGCCAACCGTCGCCGCTGCGGCCGCGGCCACCTCCATCTTGGCGCGGCCCCGGCGGCCCCTTCCCCGGCGGCACTTGCGCGCTGCTAGCGCGTGTTCCCGCCGGCCGCGGGGGCGCGCTGCCGGGGCTGCGGGGTGCTGGCGCCGCTTCCCGGGAAACGTGGCCCCGAGCGGCTCCCGGGACCCTGAGGGAGGGAGCGAGAGAGAGGGCCCAGGCGGGACTGGAGAGCTAGGACCTGGAGCGGGGCTTCGAGTAATTGCACGAAAACGACAGGCTTCAGCTGGTGTCCACTGGCAGGTCGAGGAATGGCTGAGACCAGGGGTGAGGTCAGCAGAGCAGTGGCCGAGAGCCATGGGCTCTGCAGCCAGATTGCCTCGTGTTTCGTTTCTGGCTCTACTACCCACCAGCTGTCACAGCTTGGACACTTTATTTTTCTGTATGCCTCAGTTTCTTTATCTGTAAAGTGGCATTTTAATACTTGCTTCATAGGGTTGTTACCTGGAAGCAAGTGCATAGTATTGATACTCAGTAAGTGCAAAATAACCATGCTTTCAATAAAATGGCATTGCGTCTGACAAAAGTCTCATTTCTGTCTTTTTCCACGAACTTAGTCTAAGTGCTCATCAGCACCACTTTAAATAGGCTACTGTGTAAGATCCCATTGCTGCTTGAAACTTAGATGCTCCTCTTTTGTCCCATCTCTCTCTAGGTCAGCGTTCCTTTTTAAGATAGTGGAAATTGTCAAGAGTTTTCGTCTCCAGAATCTTCCATCAAGAGGTTCCATAAAAAGATGAATGATGTAAACTTTCCAATACTGTAATTAGCTGACAGCTAAATGATTTATGCAATAGGAGCTAGCAGAGTTAGGGTGTGCTGATATCTAAAGGCTTCCTGTCCTTCGTTCCAGGAACTAGAGTTACTAAAGCTGGCAACTCTGTCTGCATGGCTGCCATTATCTCTCTTTCCAGCTTCTGAAAACTGACACCAAGAAACTGGGTGTTGTGGGAGAGGAGGGGTGGAGGAGGAGGTAGGGTCACTGGGCTCTTCCAAAGGATTCTTTTTCAAGAACCGAGCTTACTGTTGGTTAGGTCTCAAACAGCCTTTAGGCGTCTCCTTATAGCTCACAAGTGTTGTAACCTTGTTTGTACACTCTTTAAGAAAATACAATTGTATACTTCCCTTTGGGTCTGCCTTCATACATTTAAGCCAGATGGTGAAGACTAGTGTTGAATGATTCTGATCCAACAAGAGCAGGACTTCCCTGGTAGTCCAGTAGTTAGGATTCAGTGCTTGCCCTGCAGGGAGTACAGGTTCCCTGGTTCGAGAACTAAGATCCCACATCCTTCAAGGAACAGCCAAAAACCATGAACAGTCTGATACATGAAATGAATTGGGGTAAAAACAGATCAGGAATTGGCAGGACATGGGTAACTTTTTCAACACCTAAACACTTCTCCAAAAGCTACAGAATGCTTTCATGAGGATCCTGCAGATTGGGATATTTTGAATCTCTAAAAGATAGGAGCCCCCACTGCATGAGTAGATTGCTTCCCACATGGTAGGCCCTCAATAAATATTTATTGAATTAAATCACTGTTTTTGTGGTTGAGCTCTCATTTCAGGTGGCCTTGGGGACCACAGACTCAGGAGATGTTACTCAAGGAACTTCCTTGAGAAC
>CAKJTW010000280.1:0-75000 GCA_917880005.1 Nanger dama | reverse complement strand
TAGGGCTAAGGCTAGTGCTAGGGCTAGGGCTATGGCTAGGGCTAGGCTTCGGGTAAGGGTTAGCGTTAGGGTTAGGGTTTGGGATAGGGCAGGGTTAGATTTAGGGTTAAGGTTTAGAGTTAGGGTTTAGGGTTAGGGTTAGGATTAGGGTTAGGGTTAGGGTTACTCTTAGGGTTAGGAGTTAGGGTTAGGGTTAGGGTTACGGTTATGGTTAGGGTTATGGTTAGGGTTAGAGTTAGGGGTTAGTGTTAGGGTGAGGAATAGAGTTTAGGGTTAGGGTTAGTGTTAGGGGTTATGGTTAGGGTTGGGTTAGGTTTAGGGTTGTGGTTGGGGTTAGGGGTTAAGTTTAGGGTTAGCATTACTGTTAGGGTAAGGGTTAGAAGAGGTTTAGGTTTAGGGATAGGTTTAGAATAAGGTTACAGTTAGGGTTAGGGTTTAGAGTTAGGATTAGGGTTAGTGTTAGTATTGGTGGTTACAGTTAGGGTTAGCATTAGGGTTAGGGTTGTGTTAGCATTAGGGTTAGGGTAAGTGTTTGGAGTTAGGGTTGGGGTTAGGGTTTAGGGTTTAGGGATAGGGTTAGGGTTATGGTTATGGTTAGGGTTGTGTTAGGGTTAAGGTTACGGGTAGGGTAAGGGGTAGGGGTACGGTTTGGGTGTAGGGTTAGTGTTAGGGATAGGGTTTGGTTAGCGTTTGGGTTAGGGTTAAGGTTAGGGCATAGGGTTTAGGGTTAGGGTTATGGTTTAGGTTTATGGTTATGGTTAGACTTAGGGTTACGGCTAGGGCTAGTGTTAGGGCAAGGGCTAGTGCTAGGGCTAGGGCTTCGGCAAGGGCTAAGGTTAGGGTTAGGGTTAGTGTTTAGGGTTAGGGTTAGGGTTACGTTTAGGATTTAGGGTTAGGGGTTATGGTTAGGGTTAAGGTTAGCTTTAGTGTTAGGTTTTAGGATTTAGGCTTAGGGTTAGGGTTAGGGTTAGTGTTAGGGATAGGTTTAGGGCTAGAGTTAGTGTTAGGGTTAGGGTTAGGGTTATGTGTAGAAGTCGGGGTAGCGGAAGGGGAAGGGGTATGGCTAGGGTTTAGGGTTAGGGTTAGGGTAAGGGTTGGGGTAGGGTTAGGGTTAGGGCTAGGGATAGGGATAGACTAGGGATAGTGCTAGGGCTAGGGTTAGGGAAGTTAGGGTTAAGTTTAGGGTTAGGTTTAGGTGTAGGGTTAGGACTTGTGGTTGGGGTTAGGGTTATGGTTATGGTTGGATTAGGGTTAGGGTTAGGGTTAGGGTGTAGAGTTTAGGGTTAAGGTTAATGTTAGGGTTAGGGTTTAGGGTTAGTGTTAGGTTTAGGTTTAGGATTTAGGTTTAGGTTAGGGTTAGGGTGAGGGTTAGGGTTGGGGTGTAGAGTTTAGGGTTAGGGTTAGTGTTAGGGTTAGGCTTTAGGGTTAGGGTTAGGGTTAGGGGTTAGGGTTAGGGTTAGGTTTAGGGGTTAGGGTTAGGGTTAAGATTAGGGTTAGGGTTGGGGTTAGGGTTAGGGTTGGGGTTGGCGTTAGGGTTAGGTTTGGGGTTAGGTTTTGGGGTTAGGGTTAGGGTTAAGGTTAGGGTAGGGTTAGGGTTAGAGTTGGGGTTTGAGTTAGGGTTAGGGTTATGGTTAGCTTTACTGTTAGGGTTAGGGTTAGAAAAAGTTTAGGTTTAGGGTTAGGGTTAGAATAGTGTTAGGGTTAGGTTTAGGGTATTAGGGTTATGGTTAGCGTTTAGGATTTAGGGTTAGGTTTAGGTTAGGGTTAGGGGTTAGGATAGGGTTAGGGCTAAGGTTGGGGTTAGAGGTATGGTTGGGTTAGGGGTAGGGTTAGTATTGGGGTAGGGTTAGGGCTAGGGATAGGGTTAGGTCTAGGGTTAGGTTTAGGATTTGGGGTTAGGGTTACGGGTAGGGATAGGGGAAGGGGTATGGCTTGGGGTTATGGTTAGGGTTAGGGTTAGAGTTGGGTTAGGGTTAGGTTTAGGGTTTAGGGTTTAAGGTTAAGGTAGAGTTAGGGTTAGGGTTATGGTTAGCTTTATTCTTAGGGTTAGGGTTAGAAGAGGTTTAGGTTTAGGGTTATGGTTAGAATAGGGTTAAAGATATGATTAGGGAATTAGGGTTAGGGTTAGCATTTATGATTTAGGGTTAGGGTTAGTTTAGGGTTAGGATTAGGTTTCGGTTTAGGGTTAGGGTTAGTATTGGGTTAGGGTTAGGCCTAGGGATAGGGTAGGGCTAGGGTTAGGGTTAGGGCTAGGGATTAGGGTTACGGGTAGGGTTAGGGAAGGGGTATGGCTTGGGGTTAGGATTAGGGTTGGGTTAGGGTTTAGGGTTAGGGGTTAGGGTTAGTGTTAGGGTTAGGGTTAGGGTTAGGGTTTGGTTTAGGGTTAGGGTTAGGGTTAGGGTTAGGTTACTCTTAGGTTTAGGGTTAGAAGAGGTTTGGGGTTAGGGTTAGGGTTTAGGGCTAGGGGTTAGGGTTAGGGTTAGGGTTAGGGTTAGGGTTAGGGCTAGGGTAGGGTTAGGGCTAGGGTTAGGGTTAGGGCTAGGGATTAGGGTCACGGGTAGGGTTATCGGAAGGGGTATGGCTTGGGGTTAGGGTTGGTTAGGGTTGGGTTAGGGGTTAGGATTAGGGTTATGTTAGGGTTATGGTTTAGTGTTTAGGGTTAGGGTTACGGTTAGGGTTAGGGTTAGCGTTACTGTTAGGGTTAGGGTTAGGATTAGAATAGGGTTAGGGTTAGGGTTAGGGTTAGGTGGGTTAGGGTTAGAGTTGGGGTTAGGGGTTAGTGTTACGGTAATGGTTAGCTTTACTGTTAGTGTTAGGGTTAGAAGAGGTTTAGGTTTGGGGTTAGGGTTAGAATAGGGTTAGGATTAGGTTTAGGGAATCAGGGTTACCATTAGAGTTTATGATTTAGTGTTAGGATTAGGTTAGGGTTAGGGTTAGTGCTAGGGAAGGGTTAGGGTTAGGGTTAGGGATGGGTTAGGGTTAGTGTTAGGGTTAGTATTGGGTTAGGATTAGGGCTAGTGGTACGGTTAGGGCTAGGGTTAGGGTTAGGGTTAGGGATTAGGGTTACGGGTAGGGTTAGTGGAAGGTGTATGGCTTGGGGTTAGGGTTAGGGTTTGGGTTGGGTTAGGGTTATGGTTTATGGTTTAGGTTACGGGTAGGGTTAGGGCTAGGGATACGGTTAGGACTAGGGCTAGTTCTAGGGCTAGGGTTAGGGTTAAGGTTAGTGTTAGGGTTAGGGTTAAGTTAGGGTTAGGGTTAGGGTTAGGGTTCAGGTGTTGGTTGGGGTTAGGGTTAGCGTTAGGTTTAGGATTAGTGTTTAGTGTTAGGTTAGGGTTTATGGTTTAGGGATAGGGTGAGGCATAGAGTTAGGGTTAGGGTTAGAGTTGGGTTAGTGTTAGGGTTAGGTTTAGTGCTAGGGCTAGGAGGGCTGGGGGCTAGGGCTAGGGCTATGGTTAGGTTAGGGTTAGGGGTAGGGTTGGTTGAAGTTGTGGTTAGTGTTAGTGTTAGGGTTAGCGTAGAAGAGGTTTAGGTTTAGGGTTAAGGTTAGGGTTAGGTTCATTTTTAGTGTTAGGGTTAGGGATGAGGGAGGGGTAGGTTTAGGGGTTGTGTTTAGTGTTAGGGTTAGGGTTAGGGTTCAGTGTTTAGGGTTAGGGTTACAGATAGAGTTAGGGTTATGGTTAGGGTTGGGTTAGGGTTAGGGTTAGGAGTAGGGCTAGGTTTAGGGCTGGTGCTAGGGCTAGGGTTGAGGCTAGGGCTAAGGCTAGGGCTAGGGCTAAGACTAGGTTTAGGGTTTAGGGGTAGGGTTAGGGGTTAGAGGTTGAGGTTAGTGTTAGGGTTAGGGTTAGGCTCTTTAGGGTTAGGGTTTGGTAGGGGTAGTGTTAGTGTTGTTGTTAGGGTTAGGGTTGGGTTAGGGTTAGGGTTAGGGCTAGGGATAGGGTTAGGGATAGGGTTAAGGTTAGGGTTTAGAGTTCAGGGTTAGGGATAGGGTTAGGGTTGGGTTAGGGTTAGTGTTAAGGTTAGGGTCTAGGGTTTAGGGTTAGGGATAGGGTTAGGGTTAGGGCCAGGGTTAGGGTTAGAGCTAGGGATAGTGCTAGGGATAAGGTTAGGGTTAAGTTTAGGGATAGGGGTATGGGTAGGGGTAGAGTTAGGATTTCTTGTTAGGGTTAGGGTTAGGTTTATGGTTGGATTAGGGTTAGGGTTAGAGTGTAGAGTTTAGGGTTAAGGTTAATGTTAGGGATAGGGTTTAGGGTTAGGGTTAGGTTTAGGTTTAGGATTTAGGGTTTGGGTAGGGTTAGGGTTAGGGTTAGGTTTAGGGTGTAAATTATAGGGTTAGGGTTAGTGTTAGGGTTATGCTTAGGGTTAGGATTAGCCTTAGGGGTTAGGGTTAGGGCTAGGGTTAAGGTTAGTGTTAGTTTAGGGTTAGGATTAGGGTTAGTGTTAGTGTTAGGGTTAGGGTTGGGGTTAGTATTAGGGTTAGGATTAGGTTTAGGGTTAGGGTAGGGTTAGGGTTGGGGTTGGGGTTAGGGTTAGGGTAGGGTTAGGCCTAAGGCTAGGGTTAGGGCTAGGGCTAGTGCTAGAGCTAGGGGCTACGGCTAGGGCTAGGGTTAGGGTAGGGGTTAGGGTTTAGGGTTAGGGTTATGGTTAGGGTTAAGGGTTAGGTTTTTAGGGTTTAGGGTTAGCGTTAGGGTTAGGGTTAGGGCTAGAGAGTTAGGTTTAGGGTTAGGGATAGTGTTAGAGTTTAGGGTTAGGGTTAGGATTAGGGTTAGGGTTAGGGGTTACTCTTAGGGTTAGGGTTGTAGGCTTAAGGTTATAGTTAGGGTTAGGGTTACTGTTAGGGTTAGGGGTTAGGGTTAGGGTTAGAGTGAGGATAGAGTTTAGGGTTAGGGTTAGGGTGAGTGTTAGTGTTAGTGTTAGGGTTAGGGTTAGGTTTATGGTTATGGTATGTTTAAGGTTAGGGTTGGGGTTGGGGTTGGGGTTGGGGTTAGGTTTAGGGTTAGTGTTACTGTTAGGGTTAGGGTTAGAAGAAGTTTAGATTTTGGGTTAGGTTATAACAGGGTTAGGGTTATGGTTAGGGTTAGTGTTAGGGTTTAGGTAGGTTTAGGGTTTAGGGTTAGGGTTAGGGTTCAGGTTCAGGTTAGGGGTAGGCTTTAGGGTTAGGGTTAGTGTTATTGGTTAAGGTTACGGTTAGGGTTAGGGTTAGGCTTAGTGTTAGGGTTAGTGTTAAGTTTAGGGTTAGGGTTCGGGTTGGCGTTGGGGTTAGCGTTAGCGTTAGGTTTAGGGTTGGGGTTAGGGGTTAGGGTTTATGGTTTAGAGATAGGTGAGGGATAGAGTTAGGGTTAGGGTTGGGTTAGGGTTACAGTTAGGTTTAGGGTTAGGGTTAGGGTTAGGGGTTAGGGTTAGGGTTAGGTTTGGAGTTGGGGTTAGGTTTGGGGTTGGGGTTAGGGTTGGGATGGGGATTGCAGTTAGGGTTAGGGTTAGGGTTAAGGTTGGGGTTAGGGTTAGGTTTGGGGTTGGGGTTCAGGGTTAGGGTTGGGGTTAGGGGTTAGGGTTAGGTTTGGGGTTAGGGGTTAGGTTTGGGGTTAGGGTTAGGGTTAGGGTTGGTGTTAGGGTTAGGTTTAGGGTTAGGGTTAGGGTTAGGGTTAGGATTAGGGTTAGGGTTAGGTGTTAGGGTTGGGGCCTGGGGTTAGGGTTCGGGTTAGGGTTTATGGTTACCGTTTGTGTTAGGGTTAGGGTTAGGGTTAGGTGTTAAGGTTAGTGTTAGGGTTAGGGTTAGGATAAGGATTAAGGTTAGGCATTAAGGTTAGGGTTAGTGTTAGGGTTGGGGTTGGGGTTAGGGTTGGGGTTGGGGTTGGGGTTGGGGTTAGGGTTAGGTTAGGGTCAGGTTTAAGGTTAGGGTTAGGGTTTAGGGTTGGGGTTGGTGTTAGGTTTAGGGTTAGGGTTGGGGTTAGGGTTTTGAGGTTAGGTTATGGTTAGGGTTAGGTGTTAAGGTTAGTGTTAGGGTTAGGGTTTGGATAAGGGTTAGGGTTAGGGTTAGGGTTAGGGTTAGTGTTAGGGTTGGGGTTGGGGTTAGGGTTGGGGTTGGGGTTGCGGTTGGGGTTAGGGGTTAGGGTTAGGTTTGGGGTTAGGGTTAGGGTTAGGGTTGGGGTTGGTGTTAGGGGTTAGGTTAGGGTTGGGGTTAGGTTTAGGGGTTGAGGTTAGGTTTAAGGTTAGGGTTAGGGATTAGGGTTCGGTTAAGGTTAGTATTAGGGTTAGGGCTAGGGTTAGGGTTAGTGTTAGGGTTTAGGGATTAGTGTTAGGGTTAGGGTTAGGGCTAGGGTTAGGGTTAGTGTTAGGGTTAATATAAGGTTAGGGTTAGGGTTGAGGTTTGGTTTAGGGTTAGTGTTAGGGTTAGGGTTAGTGTTACTCTTAGGGTTTGGATTAGGGTTAGGGTTAGGGTTAGGGTTTAGGGTTAGGGTTAGGATTAGGTTTAGGGTTAGGGTTAGTTTAGGGTTAGGGCTAGGGGTAGGGGTAGGGTTAGGGGTTAGAGTTAGGGTTAGGGTTTTAGGTTAGGGTTAGGTTAGGGTTAGGGTTATGTTAGGGTTAGGGTTTGGGGTTAGGGATAGGGTTACGGTTAGGGGTTAGGGTTAGGGTTAGGGTTTGGGTTGGGTTTAGGTTGGGGTTAGGGGTTAGGGTTGGGATTGGGGTTGGGGTTAGTTTGGGATTGGGGTTAGGGGGGGCTGGGTTAGAGTTAGGGTTAGTGTTAGGGTTGGGGTTAGGATTAGGTTTGGGGTTGGGGTTAGGGTTAGGGTTGGGGTTAGGGTTAGGGTTAGGGTTAGGGGTTAGGGGTTAGGGTTTTGTGGTTAGGGTTAGGGTTAGCGTTAGGGTTAGGGTTGTGGTTGGGGTTGGGGTTAGGGTTAGGGTTAGGTTTAGGGTTCAGGTTTGGGGTTAGTGTTAGGGTTATGGTTAGGCTGGGATAGGTTTAGGACTAGGGTTAGTGCTACTGTTAGGGATAGGGCTAGGGCTAGGGCTGAGGGTTAGGGTTAGTGTTTAGTGTTAGGGTTAGTGTTAGGGTTTAGCGTTAGGATAGTGTTGGGGGTTAGGGTTAGGGTTAGGGGTTAGTGTTAGGTTTAGGGTTAGGGGGAAAGAGTTTAGGCTCAGGATATGTGTTAGGGTTGCAGTTAGGGTTAGGGTTAGGGGTTAAGCCTGGGGTTGGGGTTAGCGTTGGTTTAGGGGTAGGGGTTGGCGCTGGGGTTCGGTTTGGGGTTAGGGTTAGCGTTACTATTAGGTTTATTGCTTTAGAGGGTTAGGTTTAGGGTTATGGTTAGAAAGGGTTAGGGCTAGGGTTAGGGGTAGGTTTTGGGGTTGTGGTTGGGTGTTAGGGTTAGGGTTAGGGTTAGCGTTAGGATTGGGTTAGGGTTTAGGGAAAGGGTTAGTGTTTAGTGTTAGGGTTAGGGTTAGATTTATGGTTTAGGGTTTAGGGATTGGGTTATGGGTTAGTGGTAGGGTTGTGGTGGGTAGGTTTAGGGGTTGTGGTTAGGGTTAAGAATAAGGTTATGGTTGGGTTAGGGTTAGAGGTTAGTTGTAGGGTTAGGGTCAGGTTTTAGGCAGGTTAGGGTTAGGTTAGGGTTAGGGTTAGGGTTAGGGTTAGGGTTAGGTTGGGGTTGGGGTTAGGGTTAGGGTTGGGGTTGGGGTTTAGTGTTAGGGCCAGGGTTTGTGTTAGGGTTAGGGGGTTAGGGGTGGGGTTGGGTTAGGGGTTAGGGTTAGGTTTAGGGTAGGGGTAGGGTTAAAGGTATGTTTGGGTTAGGTTAGGGTTATGGTTGGGTTGGGTTAGGGTTAGGGGTTAGGGTTTAGGGTTAGGGTTAGGGTTAGGGTTTAGGGTTAGGGTTAGGGTTAGTGGTTAGGTTAGGTTAGGGTTAAGGTTGGGGTTGGGGTTAGGGGTTAGGGTTGGGGTTAGGGTTAGGTTTAGGGTTATGATTTGGTTTGGGGTTAGGGTTAGGTTTAGGATTAGGGTTAGGGGTTTTGGTTGGGGTTAGGGGTTAGGTTTAGGGTTAGGGTTTAGGATTAGGGTTAGGGTTAGGGTTATGGTTAGGGTTAGGGTTAGGGTTTAGGTTTAGGGTTAGCGTTAGTGGTTAGGGATTAGGGTTAGTGTTAGCGTTAGGGTTAGGGTTTAGGGTTTAGGGTTAGGGTTAGGGTTTAGGGTTGGGGTTAGGGTTTAGTGGTTAGGGTTAGGGTTAGGGGTTAGGGTTAGGGTTAGGGTTAGGGAAAGAGTTTAGGCTTAGGATATGTGTTAGGGGTTAAAGTTAGGGTTAGGGTTAGGGTTAAGCCTGGTTGGGCTATTGTTAGCATAGGTTTAGGGTAGGGTTGGCGTTGGGGGTTAGGTTTAGGGTTAACGTTGGTGTTACTATTAGGTTTATTGTTTTAGAGGGTTAGGTTTGGGGTTATGGTTAGAAAATGGTTAGGGCTGGGGTTGGGTGTAGGTTTGGGGGTTGTGTTTGGTGTTAGGGTTAGGGTTACTGTTAGGGATTGGCTTAGGGTTTAGGAAAGGGTTAGTGTTTAGTGTTAGGTTAGGTTTTAGTGTTATGGTTTAGGGTTTAGGGATTGGGTTATGGTTTGGTAGGGGGTAGTGGTGCAGGTAGGTTTAGGGGTTGTGGTTACGGTTAGGAAAAAGGTTATGGTTGGGTTAGTGGTGGGGGTAGCGGTAGGGTTAGGGTCAGGTTTAGACGAGTTAGGGTTAGGGTTAGGGTTAGTGTTAGGGTTAGGGGTTGGGGTTGGGGTTGGGGTTGGGATTTAGGTTAGGGTTAGGGTTAGGGTTTAGTGCTAGGGCCAGGGTTTGAGTTAGGGTTAGGTGTTAGGTATAGGGTTAGGGTTAGTGTTAAGGTTTAGTGTTAGGGCCAGGGTTTGAGTTAGGGTTAGAGGTAAGGGATAGGGGTAGGTTTAGGGGTTAAAGTTAGGGTTAGGTATAGGGGTAGGGTTTAGGGTTAAACGCATGTGTGGGTTAGGGTTAGGGTTAGGGTTGGGTTAGGTGTAGGGTTAGGGATAGGGTTGGGTTAGGGTTAGGAAAGGTTGGGGTTAGTGTTGGGGTTAGGTTTAGGGTTGGTGTTGGGGTTATGGTTAGGGTTGGGGTTAGGGTTAGGGTTGGGGTTGGTGTTAGGGTTAGGGTAAGGTTAGGTTAGGGTTAGGGTTAGCGTTAGCGTTAGGGTTAGGTTAGGGTTAGGGTTAGTGTTAGGGTTTAGGAGTTAGGGTTAGGGTTAGGGTTAGGGGTTTGGGTTAGGTTTAGGGTTGTGTTTGAGGTTAGGTTTGAGATTGTGGTTGGGGTTAGTGTTGGGATTGTGGTTGGGGATAGGGTTAGGGTTGGAGTTAGGGTTAGGGTTAGGGTTAGGTTTGGGGTTAGGGTTAGGGTTGTGGTTGTGGTTAGGGTTAGGGTTGGGGTTAGGGTTAGGGTTAGGGTTGGGGTTAGTGTTAGGGTTAGGGGTTAGGTTTGGGTTGGGGTTAGGGTTGGGGTTGGGGTTAGGGGTTAGGATTGGGGTTGGGGTTAGAGTTGGGATTGTGGTTGGTATTAGGGTTGGGCCTCGTGTTAGGGTTAGGGTTGGTGTTTTGGTTACAGTTAGGGTTAGGGTTGGGGTTACGGTTAGGGTTGGGATTGGGGGTTAGGTTTGGGGTTGGGGTTAGGGTTAGGGTTAGGGTTGGTGTTAGGGTTAGGATTAGCGTTAGGGTTAGGTTAGGGTTAGGGTTAGGGTTAGGGTTAGGAGTTAGGGTTAGGGTTAGGGGTTTGGGGTTAGGGATAGGGTTAGGGGTTTGGTTGGGGTTAGGGGTGGGGTTTGGTTTAGGGGTTAGGCTTAGGATTAGTGTTTGGGTTAGGGTTAGGGTTACGGTTATGGTTCTGGCTAGGGATTAGGTTTAGGACTAGGGCTGGGTTGGCCTAGGGATAGAGCTTAGGGCTGGAGGTCTAGTGTTAGGGTTAGTGTTTAGTGTTATGGTTGGGGTTAGGGGTTAAGGGTAGGAATAGGCTTAGGGGGTTAGGGTTAGCGTAGGGACAGTGTTAGGGGTTAAGGTTATGGTTAGGAATTAGGGTTAGCGTTAGGGTTACTGTTTAGTGTTAGGGTTGAGGGAAAGAGTTTTGGCTTAGGATATGTGTTAGGGTTAAAGTTGGGGTTAGGGTTAGAGTTAGGCCTGGGGCTAGGGTTAGGGTAGGGTTAGGGTAGGGTTCGTGTTGAGGTTAGGTTTAATGTTAAGGTTAGTGTTACTATGAGGTTTATTGTTATGGGGTTGGGTTTGGGATTATGGTTAGAATAGGTTTAGGGATAGGGTTAGGGGTGGTTTTAGGGGTTGTGGTTTTGTTAGGGTTAGGGTTAGTGTTAGGGTTGGGTTAGGGTTAAGGTAAGGGTTAGTGCTTAGTGTTAGGGATAAGGTTAGGTTTATGGTTTAGTGTTTAGTGATAGGGTTATGGTTAGGGGTAGGAGTAGTCGTGCAGGTAGGTTTAGGGGTGTGGTTCAGGTTAGGGATAAGGTGACGGTTAGGTTAGGGGTAGGGGTAGAGGTAGGGTTGGGGTCAGGTTTAGACGGAGTTAGGGTTAGGGTTAGAGTTAGTGGTTAGGGTTAAGTTAGGTGTTAGGGTTAGGGTTTCGTGTTAGGGTTAGGGTTAGGGTTTAGTGTTAGGGCTAGGGTTTGAGTTAGGGTTAGGGGTTAGAGTTAGGTGTAGGTTTAAGGGTTAGGGGTTAGGGATAAGGGTAGGGGTTAGGGTTAAAGGTATGTGAGGGTTATGGTTATGGTTAGGGTTGGGGTTAGTGTTGGGTTAGGTTTGAGTTAGGGTTAGGGTCAGGGTTAGGGTCACGTTTAGGGTTGGGGGTTAGGGTTGGGGTTAGGGCTAGGGTTAGGCTTAGGGGTCAAGTTTTAGGGTTAGGGGTTAGTGGTTAGGATTAGGGTTAGGGTTAGTGTTGGGATAGGGGTTTGGGTTGGGGTTAGGGGTTAGTGTTAGGTTTAGGGTTAGGGTTAGGGTTGGCGTTAGGGTTAGGGTTGGGGGTTAGGGTTAGGGTTAGCTGTGGTGTTAGGGTTAGGGTTAGGTTAGGGGTTAGGTTTAGGGTTAGGATTAGGGTGTAGGTTTGTCTTAGGGTTAGGATTAGGGTTAGCGTTACACTTAGGTTTGGGGTTAGAAGAGGTTTAGGGTTAGGGTTAGGTTTGGGTTTAGGGATCTTGGTTGAGGGTTAGGGTTAGGTTAGGGATAGGGTTAGGGTTAGGATTAGGGTTTAGTGTTAGGATTAAGGTTAGGGTTAGGGTTAGGGTTAGTGTTAATTTTAGGTTTAGGGTTAGAAGGGGTTTAGGTTGGGGGTTAGAGTTGGGGTTAGGGTTAGGGGTTTTTGTTTCGGGTTAGGATTAGGGATTAGCATTACTCTTGGGTTTAAGGTTAGGGTTAGGGTGAGGTTGGGTTTGGGTTGGGGTTAGTGTTAGGGGTTGGGGTTGGGGTTAGGGTTAGTGTTAGGGTTAGGTTTAGGTTTAGGGTCAGGGTCAAGGTCCGGTCAGGTTCAGGGTTTAGCATTAGGATGGCGTTAGGCTTAGTTTTAGTTCTGCGTTAGGGTTAGGGGTTAGGGTTAGTGTTGAGGTTTGGGTTTACGGGTTAGGATTAGGGTTAGGGTTAGGATTAGGGGGTAGGGTTAGGGGTTAGGTTTGGGATAGGGGTTAAGGTTGGCTTTGTGGTTAGGGTCGGGATTGGGGGTGGGGTAGAGTTGGGGTTGGGGTTAGGGTTAAGGTTCGGTTGGGGTTAGGGTTAGGGTTGGGTTTGGGTTTAGGGTTGGGGTTGTGGTTGTGATTAGCATTAGCATTGGGATTAGGTTTAGGGTTAGGGTTTGTGTTAGGGTTAGGGTTGGGGTTAGGATTAGGGTTAGGTCTGGGGCTAGGGCTAGGGTTAGTGCTGGGCTAGGGCTAGGGTTAGGGTTAGGGTTGGGTGAGTTTTGGGGTTAGCATTAGGGGTAGGGGTAAGGTTGGGTTAGGATTAAGGTTGGGGTTAGGGAAGGGGTAGGGTTGGGTTAGGTTTAGGGTTAGGGAAGGGGTAGGAGTAGGGTTAAATGTATGTGTGTTTTGGGGTTAGGGTTGGGGTTGGGTTAGGGTTATTGTTAGGGTTAGGTTTGGGGTTAGGGTTAGGGTTGGGGTTATGGTCAGGGTTAGCATTACACTTGGGTTTAGGGTTAGAAGGGGTTTAGGGTTAGGGTTAGGGTTAGGGTTAGGGGTTTTGGTTAGGGGTTAGGGTTAGGTATATGGGTAGGGGTAGGGTTAAAGGTATGTGTGGGTTGGGGTTAGGGGTTAGTGGTTGGGGTTAGGGGTTAGGGTTAGGGGTTATGGTTAGGGTTCGGGTTAGGGGTTAGGGTTAGGGTTTGGGGTTAGGTTTTAGGGTTAGGGTTAGGGTTAGTGGTTAGGATTAGGGTTAGGGTTAGGATTGGGGTAGGGGTTAGGGTTAGGGTTGGGGTTAGGGTTAGGGTTGGGTTTAGTGTTAGCTTTAGGGTTGGTGTTGGGTTTGGGGTTAGGGTTAGGGGTTGGGTTGGGGTTAGGGTTAGGATTAGGGTTTAGGGTTAGGGTTAGGGTAAGTGTTAGGATTACTCTTGGGTTTTCGGCTAGAAGAGGTTTAGGGTTAGGGTTAGGGTTAGGGGTTTGGTTAGTGTTAGCGTTAGTGTTAGGCTTAGGTTGGGGTTAGGGTTAGGGTTAAGATTGGGGTTTAGGGATAGGGTTAGGGTTAGTGTTAGGGTTAGCATTACTCTTGGGTTTAGGTTTAGAAGGGTTTAGGGTTAGGTTTGGGGCTATGGTTAGGGGTTAGGGGTTTGGTTGGGGTGGGGTGGTTGGGGTTGGGGTTAGGGGTTAGGGTTAGTCTTGGTGGTAGGGTTAGGGTTAGGGGTTAGGTTTAGGGGTTGGGGTTGGGGTTAGGGTTAGGGTTGGTTTAGGTTTTGGGGTTGGGGTCAGGATTAGGTTTAGTGGTTAGTGTTAGTGTTAGTGTTAGGATTAGGGGTTAGGGTTAAGGTTATGGGTACATTTAGGGGTTGTCGTTAGGGTTAGGGGGGTTAGTGTTGGTGTTGTTTTAGGGTTAGGGTTAGGGGGTTAGGGTTAGGGTTAGGGTTAGGGTTTGGGTTTGGGATAGGGTTACGGTTGGGTTAGGGGTTAGAGATATAGCTTACGTTTAGAGTTAGTGTTAAAGTTCAGGGTTTAGGTTTAGGATTAGGGTTAAAGTTAGGGTTGGGTTTAGGGGTTGGATTAGCGTTATGTTTAGGGTTAGGGCTAGCGCTAGGGATATGGTTGTGGCTTGACCTGGGGCTTCGGCTGGGGCTAGGGTTACGGTTAGGGTTAGGGATAGGGTTAGGGGTAAGGGTTGGGGTTGGACTAGGTTTAGGGTTAGTGTTTGGGTTTAGGGTTAGGGTTAGTGTTAGGATTTAGGTTTAGGTTTAGGGTTAGGATTAGCGTTAGAGGTAAGGTTAGGGGTTGTGGTTAGTGTTATGTTTAGGGATAGGGTTAGGTTTGGGTTAATGTTGGGGTTGGGGTTGGTGTTTAGTGTTGGGGGTAGGGTTAGGGTTAGGTTTTGGGGTTTAGGGTTAGGGTTGGGTTTAACGTTAGGGTTAGTGTTAGGAGTAGGGGTATGGATAGGTGTGGTGGTTAAGGTTAGGATTAGTGTTAAGCGTAGCGTTGTGTTAGGGTTAGGGGTAAGGGCAGGTAGTTGGGTAGTAGTAGGTTTAGGGTTGGGGTTAGACCAGTTAGGGTTAAGATTAGGGTTAGGGCTACGGTTAGGATTAGGTGTATGGGTCAGGTTTTGGGTTGGGGTTGGGGTTAATGTTAGGGTTTAAGGTTGGGGTTAGCGTTTGATTGGGGTTAGGTGTTAGGTTTATGGTTAGGTGTTAGGGCTAGGGATAGGGGTAGAGGTAGGGGTAGGGGCATTGGTTGGGGGTTAGGGATAGGGTTAGGGTTGTGTTGGGGTTAGGGTTTAGGGTTTAGGGTTAGTGTTAGTGTTATGGTTAGTGTTAGGGCTAGGGATAGGGATTAGGGCTAGGTCTGGGGCTAGGTTAGGGTTAGTGGTTAGGGTTTATGGTTAATGTTAGGGTTAGGATTGGGGTTGGGGTTTGGGGTTGGTGTTAGGGGTTGGGGTTAGGGTTAGGGTCAGGTTTGGGTAAAGGTTAGGGTTAGGGTTGGGGTTTGGAGTTTGGGGGTAGGGTTATGGTTAGTGTTGGTGCTAGGGTTGGGTCTGGGGCTGGGGCTGGAGTTTAGGGCTGGGCTAGGGCTAGGGGTTAGGGTTGGGGTTGGGTTAATTTAGGGTGAGTGTTAGGGGTAGGGGTAGGGCTGGGGGTAGGGTTGAGGTTAGGGTTAGGGGTAGGGGTGGGGTTTGGGTTTGGTTTAGGGTAGGGGTAGGGGTGGGGGGTCAGGTTAAAGGTATGTGTGGGTTAGGTTAGGGTTAGGGTTAGGGGTTTGGGTTGGGGTGAGGTTTGGGTTTGGTTTAAGGTTAGGGGTTGGTTTAGGGTTAGGGTTAGCATTACTCTTAGGTTTATGGTTAAAAGGGGTTTTGGGTTGGGGTTGGGGTTAAGGTTTTTGGGTTGGGGTTAGGGTTAGGTTGGGGGTTAAAATTAGGGGGGTTAGGGTTAAAATTAGAATTGAGGAAATTAAAATTAAATATTAGGTTGGGATTTAAAATTAAAATTTAATTTAAAAGTTAAAGTTAAAATTAGGGGTTAGGTAAAATTGATATTTAAGAATTAGGCAGGGTTAAGTTTTAGGAAAGTGCATAAATATTCAAATTATTAAATTTGGGGTTAGGATTAAAGTTAAATTAGGGTTAAAATTTAAATTAGATTTAAAATTAAGGTTAGGGGTTTGGAGGTTAAAGTTAGAATTGTGTTAAAGTTAGCGTTAAAGTTAGAATTAAATTAGGGTCAGGTTTAGGGTTTAGGGTTAAGATTAGAGTTAGGGTTAGGGTTAGTGTTAGGGTTAAATTAGGGTTGGTTGTAATTTAAGTTTAGGGTTGGGGTTAGGGTTGGGGTTAGGGGTTAGGGTTGGGGTTAGGGGTTAGGGGTTAGGGTTGATTTGGGGTTAGTGGTTGGGTGAGAGTTAGGGTTAGGATTGGGGTTGGGGTTAGGGATAGGGTTGGGGTTAGGGTTAGGGTTGGTGTTGGGGTTAGGGGTTAGGGTTGGGGGTTGGGGTTGGTGTTAGGGTTAGGGTTAGGTTAGGGTTAGGGTTAGGATTGGGGTTTAGGTTTAGGGGTTAGGGTTAGGTTAGCGTTACTCTTATGGTTAGGGTTGGGATTTAGGGTTAGGGTTGGTGTTAGGTTTAGGGTTAGGGTTAGGGGTTTTGGTTAGGGTTAGGGTTAGGGGTTGGGGTTAGTGTTGGGTTAGGGTTAGGGTTTAGGATTATGGTTAGAATGAGGTTAGGGTTAGGTTTGTGGTTGGGGTTAGGGTTGGGATTGGGGTTGGGGTAGTGTTGGGATTGTGGTTAGGGTTGGGGTTGGGGTTGGGGTTCGGGTTGGGTTGGGGTTAGGTTTGGGGTTGGGGTTGGGGTTAGGGTTAGGGTTTGGGTTAGGGTTAGGTTTAGGGTTCGTATTGTGTTAGGTTAGGGTTGGGGTTGGGGTTGGTTAGGGTTTAGGTTTAGGGTGAGGTTTGGTTTAGGGTTAGGGTTAGGGTTAGGGTTGGGGTCAGGGTCAGGGTTAGGGTTTAGGGTTAGGGGTTTTGGTTAGGGTTAGGGATAGGGTTGGGGTTTGGTTTAGGGGTCAGGGTCAGGGGTTAGGGTTAGGGATTAGGTTTAGTGTTGGGTTTAGGGTTAGGGTTAATGTTGGGGTTAGGGTTAGTGTTGGGGTTAGGGTTAGGGTTAGGGTTAGAGTTGGTGTTGGGGTTAGGGCTGGTGTTGGGTTTAGTGTTAGGGTTGGTGTTGGGGTTAGGGTTGGGATTTGTTTGGTATTAGGTTTGGGGTTGGGGTAAGGGTTGGGGTTGGGTTTGGGTTTGGGGTTAGGGTTAGGTTTAGGTTGGGGTTAGGATTAGGTTTAGATTTGGTGTTAGGGTTAGGGTTAGGGTTAGGGGTTTGGGTTTAGGGTTGGGGTTAGGGTTAGGTTTGGTTTAGGGTTGGGGTTAGGATTTGGGTTGGGGTTAGGGTTAGATTAGGGTTATGGTTCTGGCTAGGATAGGTTTGGGACTAGGGCTAGTGCTAGGGCTAGGGATAGGGGCTAGAGCTAGGGCTAGTGTTAGGTTTATGTTCTGTGTTGACGGTTAGTGTTAGAATTAGTGTGGGGATAGGGTTAGTGTTTGGGGTTAGGGGTTTAGGGATGGGGTTAGGTATAACTTTAATGTTGGTGTTAGGTGTAGGGGTAGGGATAGGGGTGGTGGTTAGGGTTAGGATTAGTGTTGGGGTTAGGGTTGTGGTAGGGTTAAGGGTAAGGGTAGGTAGATGGGTAGTAGTAGGTTTAGGGTTAGGGTTAGACGAGTTAGGGTCAAGGTTAGGGTTAGGGGTTATGGTTAGGTTTAGGATTATGGGTCAGGTTTCAGGTTGGGGTTAGGGTTAGTGTTAGGGTTTAAGGTTAGGGTTAGCATTTGAATTAGGGTTAGGTGTTAGGTTTATGGTTAGGAGTTAAGGTTAGGGATAGGGGTAGAGGTAGGGGTAGGGGCATTGGTTGGGGTTAGGGGTAGGGTTAGGGTTGTGTTACGGTTGAGGTTTAGGGTTTAGGGTTAGTGTTAGTGTTATGGTTAGTGTTAGGGCTGGGGCTGGGGGTTAGGGTTAGGGTTAGGGTTTATGGTTAATGTTAGGGTTAGGATTGGGGTCAGGGTTTAGGGTTAGTGTTGGGGGTTGGGGTTAGGGTTAGGATCAGGGGTTGGTTTAGGGTTAGGGTTGGGGTTAGGGTTTAGAGTTTAGAGGTAGGGTTATGATTAGGATTAGTGCTAGAGTTAGGTCTGGGTCGAGGCCTAGGGTTGGGGCTGGGATGGGGCTAGGGTTAGTGTTAGGTTGGGTGAGTTTTGGGGTTAGTGTTTGGGGTAGGGGTAGGGTTGGGTTATGGTTAAGGTTAGGGTTAGGGCTGGGGGTTAGGGTTGGGGTTAGGGGTAGGGATAGGGGTCGGGTTAAGGTATGTGTGGGTTGGGGTTAGGGTTGGGGTTGGGTTAGGTTTGGGGTTAGGGGTTAGGGTTAGGGTTAGGGGTTAGGTTTAGGGATTAGGGTTTGGGTGAGGTTGGGGGTTAGGGTTAGGGTGAGGTTAGGGGTTAGTGTTGGGGGTTAGGGTTAGGGTTGGGGGTTAGGGTTAGGGTGAGGGTTAGGGTTTGGTTTGGGGTTAGGTTTGGGGTTAGGATTAGGTGGGGTTAAGCTTAGGGGTTTTGGTTAGGGTTAGTGGTTGGGGTTAGGGTTAGGGTTAGGGATTACGTTAGGGTTAGGTGTTACGGTTGGGGTTGGGATTTGGTTTAGGGTAGGCTTAATGTTGGGGTTAGGGTTAGGGTTGGGGTTTTTAGGGGGTTGGGGTTAGGGTTCGGGTTAGGGTTGGGGGTTGGCGTTGGGGCTAGGGTTAGTGTTAGGGTTTAGGGTTAGCGATAGCATTAGGGGTTACCGTTAGGTTTACGTTTAGGGTTAGGGTTAGGGGTTAGGGTTAGTGTTAGAGTTAGGGTTTGGGGTTAGGGTTAGGGTTAAGGTTGGGTTAGGGCTTATGGTTAGGATTAGGTTTTAGGTTTGGGGTTGGGGTTAGGGTTGGGATTCGGGTTGGTGTTAGGGTTGGGATTGTGGTTGGGGTTAGGGCTGAGGTTTGGGTTTGGGTTAGGTTTGGGGGTTGGGGTTAGTGTTAGGGTTTGGGGTTAGGGGTAAGGGTTGGGTTTGTGGTTAGAGTTAGGGTTGGGATTAGGATTAGGGTTGGTGTTAGGGTTAGGGTTAAGGTTAGGTTTAGGGGGTTAGGATTAGGGGTTAGGGGTTAGGGTTAGGGTTAGGGTTAGGGTTAGGGTTAGGGCTAGGGATAGTTGAGTTTAGTTAGGTTAGGTTTGGGGTTGGGGTATAGGGTTAGGATTAGGGGTTAGGGTCAGGTTAGGATTAGTGTTAGGGTTAGGGTTGAGTTTGGATTAGGGATAGGGGTTAGGGTTAGGGTTAGGGTTAGGGGTAGGGCTAGGGCTGGGTATTGTCTGGGGCTATGGCTATAGCTGAGTTTAAGGTTACGGTTAGGATTTAGGTTTTGGGTTAGGTTAGGGTTAGGGTTAGGGTTTTGAGTTTAGGGTTAGTTTTGGGGGTTGGGTTAGGGTTAGGGTCAGGTTTCGGTTAAGGTTAGGGTTACTGTTCATGGTTGGGGTTAGAGTTCTGGTTTGAATGGGCTTTCAGAAAGAGTTAGGGTTAGTGTTAGTGTTGGGTTGGGGTTAGGGTTAGGGTTGGGGTTAGGGTTAATGCTGGGGCTGGGGCTGGGCCTGCGGTTTGGGGTTAGTGTTAGGTTTGGGGCAGGGGTTAGGGTTTGTGGTTAGGGGTTGTGTTAGGGTTGGGGTTGGGGTTTAGGTTTTGGGGTTATGGTTATGGTTGGGTTTGGGCCTAGTGCTTGAGGTTGATCTGGGGCTGGGAGCTAGGGGTTAGGGGCTGGGGCTAGTGCTAGATTTAGGGTTAGGGTTGTGTGAGTCTTAGGTTTAGCGTTAGGGTAGGGGAACGGTTGGGTTAGGGTTTGGGTTGGGGTTAGGGTAGGGGTAGGGTTGGGTTGGGTTTGGGGGTTAGGGGTAGGGTTAGGGGTAGGGTTGGGTTATGTTTAGTTTTAGACAGGTTAGTGTTAGGGTTAGGTTTGGGTTTGGGGTTGGGGTTAGGGTTGGGGTTTAGGGTTAGGGTTAGGGGTTATGGTTACAGTTAGGGTTGGGGTTAGGGTTAGGGTTTAGTGTTAGGGTTAGGGGTTAGGGTTTAGTGTTAGGTTTTGAGTTAGGGTTAGGGGTTGGGGTTATGGTTATGGTTATGGTTAGGGTTAGGGTTAGTGTTTAGGGGTCAGATTGAGGGTTGGGGTTCAGGGTTTTGGCAAGGGTTAGGATTAGGGTTAGGGGTGGGTTAGGGATTGAGGATTAGTGTTACGGTTAGGGTTTGGGATTGAGTTTGGGGTTAGGGGTTAGGGTTAATGCTAGGGCTGGGGCTGAGCCTACAGTTGGGGTTTAGTGTTAAGTTTAGGGGTAGGGGAGAGGGTTGTGGTTAGCGTTGGTTTAGGGTTAGCATTAGGGTTAGGGGTTTAGTGTTTAGGGTTAGGGTTAGGGATAGTGCTAGGGTGACATCTGGGACTAGGGTTAGGTGTGGGTCTGGGGCTAGGAGCTTGGGTTAGTGTTAGGGTTGGGTGAGTTTTAGTGGTTAACATTAGGGGTTAGGGATAGGGTTGGGTTAGGGTTAAGGTTGGGGTTAGGGGTAGGGGTGGGGTTGTGTTAGGTTTAGGGTTAGGGGTAGGGGTAGGGGTAGGGTTGGGTTATGTTTAGGTTTAGACGGTTAGTGTTGAGTGTTAGGGTTAGGGTTATGTTTAGAGTTAGTGTTGAGGGTTAGGGTTAGGGTAGGATTAGGGTTTTGGTTAATGTTAGGTTTAGGTTAGGGTTAGGGTTAGGGTTAGGGTTAGGGTTGGGGTTATGTGTTAGGATTAGGTTTAAGGTTAGGGTTAAGGTTAGGGTTAGGTTTAGGGTTAGGTTTAGGGTTAGGGGTTAGGTTTTGGGGTTAGTATTAGGGTTAGGGTTAGGGTTAAGGGTTAGGGTTGGGGGGTAGGGGTAGGGTTGGGTTTGGGTTAGGGTTTGGGTTTAAGGTTAGGTTTAGGGTTAGGTTTTAGGGTTAAGGTTAGGTTTCGGGATAGTGTTATGGTTAGGGTTAGGGTTAAGGTTAGGGTTAGGGGTTAGGGGTTGGGTTAGGGTTATGGTTATAGTTAGGATTAGGGTTAGGGTTAGGGTTAAGGTTCAGGTTAGGTTTAGGGGTTAGGTTTAGGGTTAGGGTTGGGTTATAGGGTTAGTATTAGGGTTGGGGTTAGGGTTAAGGTTGGGGTTAGTGTTAGGGTTGGGGTTGGGTTTGGGTTGGGGGTTGGGTTTGGGGTTAGGTTTAGGGTTGGGTTTTAGAAGTTAGGGTTAGGTTTCAGGGATAGTGTTATGGTTAGGGGTTAGGGTTAGGTTTAGCGTGAGGGTTAGGGTTAGGGTTAGGGTTAGGGTTAGGGTTAGGGATAGGGGTTGGTGTTGTGGTTGGGGTTAGGGTTAGCGTTAAGGTTAGGGTTTAGTGTTAGGGTTAGGGTGATGGTTTAGGGGGTAGGACTTGGGGGTTGGGGTAGGGTTAGTATTAGGTTTAGGGGTTACTGTTAGGGTTAGGTTAGGTGTTAGGGTTAGGTTTGGGTTAGGATTTAGTGTTAGGGCTACAGTTAGGGTTGTGTTAGGGTAGGGATAGGGGTAGGGAGTTGGGGTTACAGTTAGGGGTTACCGTGGGGGTTAGGGTTGGGTTGGGGTTGGGGTTAGGGATACGGTAGAGTTTTTGGGGTTTATGGTTAGGGTGAGTGTTAGGGTTAGGGTTAGGGTTTAGGGTTGGGGTTGGGGTTAGGGTTAGTGGTTAGGGATAGGGTTAGGATTAGGGTTAGGGGTAGGGTTAGGGTTGGGGGTTAGTGTTAGGGTTAGGGTTAGGGTTTAGGGTTATGGTCAGGGTTGGGTTAGGATTAGGAGTTAGGGTTAGGGTTAGGGTTTAGGGTTAGCTTTAGGGTTTGGGTTGGGTTAGTGTTTGGGGTTAGGGTAGAGCTTTGTAGGTTACGGTCAGTATTAGTGTTATTGATTAGGATTAGGGTTAGGGTTAGGGTTAGGGATAGGGGTAAGTGTTGGGGTTAGGGTTAGGGTTAGGGTTAGCTTTAGGGTTAGGGTTTAGTGTTAGGGTTAGGGATATTGTTTAGGGGTAGGGCTTAGGATTAGGGGTAGGGTTACGGTTAGGGTTAGGTTAGGGGTTGCGGTTATGGTTGGGGTTCGGGGTGCGGGTAGGGGTAGGGAATGGGTTGGTGTTAGGGTCACGGTTAGTTTTATTGTTGTGGGAGATTAGGGTTAGTGTTAATGTTTAGGTATAGGGTTAGTGTTAGGGTTTAGGGTTTAGTGATAGAGGTGGGTTAAGGATAGGGTTGGGGTTAGTGTTAGGGTTAGAGTTGGGTTAGGGTTGGGGTTGGGGTTATGGCTTAGGTTTGGGGCTGGGTTTGGGTCAGGTTTAGGTTTAGGGGTTAGGGGTAGGGGTAGGGGTAGCGGTATGTGTTGGAGTTTGGGTTAGGGATTAAGGTTAGGGTTGGGTTGGGGTTAGGTTTCAGGGTTTAGGATGGGGTTAGGGTTAGTGTTTAGGGTTAGGGTTATGGTTAGGGTTTAGGCTTGAGGGTTAACATTAGTGTTAGTGTTAGTTTTAGGGTTAGGGTTAGAGTTTAGGGTAAGGGTTAGGGTTTAGGCTTAGGGTTAGGGTTAGGGTTAGTGTTGGTGTTGGGGTTCGGTCAGCGTTGGGGTTTGGGTAAGGGTTAGCGTTGGGGTTGGGGTTAGGGGTTAGGAGTTAGGGTTAGGGTTAGCGTTAGGTTACAGTTAGGGGTGGGGTTAGGGTTAGGGATGGGGTTGGGGTTAGGGTTAGGGTTAGGTTAGGGATTAGGGTTTAGGGTAGGGTTAGTGTTAGGGTTAGGGATAGGGGTAGGTGTTGGGGTTTAGGGTTAGGGTTAGCTTTAGGGTTAGGGTTTGAGTGTTAAGGTTAGGGTTATGGTTTAGGGAAGGGAATAGGGGTAGGGGCAGGGGTTAAGTTTAGGTTGGGGTTACGGTTAGGGTTAGGGTTCGGGGTAGGGGTAGGGGGTAGGGATGGGTTGGGGTTAGGGTTGCAGTTGGTTTTATTGTTGTGTATGGATTAGGGTTAGTGTTAGTGTTTGGGGTTAGGGTTAGTGTTAGGGTTTAGGGTTTAGTGATAGAGTTAGGGTAAGGGTTTGGGTTAGGCTTAGGGTTAGGAGTTGGGTTAGGGTTAGGGGTTAGGGTTATGGTTTAGGTTTAGGGTTAGGGGTTAGGGTTAGGGTTTAGGGTTGGGGTTAGGTTAGGGGGGTTGGGGTAGCGGTATGTGTTGGGGTTTGGAGTTAGGGTTGGGGTTGGGGTTAGGGTTAGGGTTAAGTTTCAGGGTTTAGGGTAGGGTTAGGGTTAGTGTTTGGGGTTGGGGTTACAGATTAGGTTTGGGCTTAGGGTTAGGGGTTAGTGTTAGTGATAGGGTTAGGGTTAGGGTTTGGAGTTGGGGTTAGTGTTTAGGGTTAGGGTTAGGGTTAGTGTTAAGATTCATTCAGTGTTAGGGTTGTGGTTGGGGTTAGTGTTAGTGTTAGGGTTAGGGTTAGGGTTGGAGTTAGGGTTAGGGTTAGATTAGGTTACAGTTGGGTGTTGGGGTTAGGGTTGGGGTTAGGGTTAGGGTTAGGGTTAGGTTAGGTTACAGTTGGGGTACAGTTAGGGTTAGGGATTGGATTGGGTTAGGGGTTGGGGTTAGGGATTAGGGTTTAGGGATAGGGTTGGGGTTAGGGTTAGTGTTGGGATTAAGGGAGGGTTGGGGTTAGGAATAGGTTTAGGGTTGGTGTTAGACGAGTTAGGGTTAGCGTTTGGATTAGGGTTATGGTTGGGGTTGTGTTAGGGTTAGGGATAGGGATAGGGTTAGTGGTAGGGGTAGGTTTGGGGTTAGTGTTAGACAGAGTTAGGGTTAGGGTTAAGGTTGGGGTTAGGGTTAGTGTTAGGGTTAGGGGTTTGGTTAGGGGCAGGGGTAGGGGTAGGTGTGGTGGTATGGGTTGGGGTTAGGGTTAGGATTTGGGTTAGGGTTGGGTTGGGGTTAGGGTTGGTTTTGGGGTTAGGGTTTAGGGTTTGGGGTTAGGGTTAGGGGTAGGGGAGGGTTGGGCCTAAGGATAGGGTTGGGCCTAGGGCTAGTGCTAGGGCTATGGCTAGGGCTGAGGCTGGGGTTAGGGTTGGGGTTGGGTCTGGGGTTGGGGTTTGGGGTTGGGTTTTAGGGTTGGGGTTCGTGTTAGGGTTGGGTTTTTGGGTTGGGTTAGGTTTAGGAGTTAGGGTTAGAGTTAGGGTTAGTATTTGGGGTTAGGGTTTACTGTTAGGGTTAGGGTTTTTGGGTGGTAGGGTTGAGGTTATGGTTGGGGTTATGTTTGGGGGTTTGGGGTTAGCGTTGGGGTTAGGGTTAGGGTATTTGGGTTAAGGTTAGTGATTTGTTGATAGAGTTCGGCTTCAGGTTTATGGTTGGGTTTAGTTTTGGTGTCAGTTAGGTTGGGGTGTTGGGTTGGGGTTTCGGTTAGGAGTTATGGTGCAGGTTAGGCTTAGGGTTTAGTGGTTGGTGAAAGTTTTACAGTTAGGTTTACGGGTAGTGTTTGGGGTTAGGGTTAATGTTGGGGTTTGGGGTAAGGTTTATGGTTGGGGTTTAGGACTAGGGTTTGGGTGGTGGTGTGGGGTTTAGGCTAAGGGTTATGGTTAATGTTTAGTGATTAGGGTTAGAGTTATGGTTGGGGATAGGATTTAGTTTTAGGATTTGGGGGTTGGGGTTACGATTAGGTTTGGTATTTGGGGTTAGGTTTGGGTTATGTTTTGTGTTGAGGTTAGGGTTGGGTTTTGGTTTAGGGTTTAGGGTTAGTGTTTTGGGGTAGGGTTTGGGTAAGGGTTTAAAGTTGGGGTTAGGGGTGGGGTTTTGGGGTCGGGTTGGGTTTATGGTATGGGTTTAGGGCTGGGGTTGGTGTTGGTGTTAGCGTTACTGTTAGGTTTAGTCTTAGAAGGTTTGGGTTTGGGGTCAGCATTAGAATAGGTTGAGGGTTTGGTTTAGGGTATTGGGGTTAGGGTTAGGTTGGGTTTGGGGTTGGGGTTTGGGGTTGGGTTTAGGGATAGGGTTAGTGATACTGTTAGGGTTTGTGTTAGGGTTGGGGTTAGGGTTAAGCTTATTGTTAGGATTAGGGTTAGGGGTTAGTGTTAGGGTTAGCGATAGGGTTAGGGTTAGGGTTTGGTTAAGGTTAGGGGTAGGAGTAGGGGTAATAGTAGGGGTATGTGTTGGGGTTAGGGGTAGGGTTAGGGTTAGGGTTGGTTTAGGGTTAGGGTTAGTTTAGTGTTAGGGTTTAGCATTTAGGGTTAGTGTTAAGGGTAGGGGTGGGGTTTAGGTTTGGGGTTATGGTTAGGTTTTAGAGTTGGGGTTAGCGTTAGGGTTAGTGTTAGTGTTAGAGTTGTGGTTGGGTTTACGGTCAGGGTTAGGTATGGGGTTACGGTGGTTTAGGTTTAGGTTTGGGGTTGGGATTAGGGATAGGATTGGTTAGCATTACTCTTGTGGTTGGGGTTAGAAAGAGGTTTAGGTTTGGGGTTGGGGTTAGAATAGGGTTAGGGTTAGAGATGGGTTACAGTTACGGTGCAGTTGGGGTTAGGGTTGGGGTTGGGGTTAGGTTTGGGGTTAGGGTTATGGGTTAGGGTTAGGTTTGGGTTATGGTTAAGGTTAGGGTTAGTGTTAGGGATTAGGGTGTAGGGATACGGTTGGGGTTAGGGGTTGGTGTTACGATTAGGAGTAGAGTTAGGGATAGGGATAGGTTTAGGGTTAGTGTTAGACGAGTTAGGGTTAGGGTTAGGGTTAGGGTTGTGTTAGGGTTAGGGGTAAGGATAGGGTTAGGGGTAGGGGTAGGTTTAGGGTTAGGGGTTAGATGATTTAGGGTTACAGTTAAGGTTAAGAATAGGGATAGGGTTGGGGTTAGGGTACAGGGTTTTGTTAGGGTTGGGGTTGGGGTTGGGGCTGGGGGGGCGGCGGGTGGGGCGTGTGGGGTTGGGGTCAGGGTTGGTCTGGTTAGGGTGTGTTGTGTTACTGTTAGGGTTAGTGTTGGGTTTGGGGTTGGGTTGGGGTTAGGATAAGGTTTAGGGTTAGGGTTAGGTTTAGTGTTAGGGTTAGGGGTTAGGGTTTGGTTGGGGGTAGGGGTAGGGGTAAGGGTAGTGGTATGGTTTGGGGTTACGGTTGGGATTTGGGTTAGGGTTGGGTTGGGGTTAGTTTCAGGGTTAGGGTTTGGGGTTTAGGGTTAGGGTTAAGGGTAGGGGGTAACGTTGAGGCCTAAGTGTGGGTTAGGCCTAGGTCTGGTGCTAGGGCTATGGCTGGGGCTAGGCTAGGGATAGGGGTTAGGGTTGGGGTTTAGGGTTAGCGTTGGGTTTCGGTTTCAGAGTTAGGGTTAGGGTTGGGTTAGAGTTAGTGTTATGGTTATGGTTAGGGGTTTAGGGGTAGGGTTAGGGATAGGGTTAGTGTTAGTGTTAGGGTTAGTGTTGGGTTGGGTTTAGGGTTGGGGTTGGGTTTAGGCTTAGGGTTAGTGTTAGTGTTTGGGTTAGTGTTAGGGTTAGCGTTAGGGTTAGGGTTGGGGTTTGGTTAGGGTTAGGGGTAGGGGTAGGGGTAAGGGTAGGTGTGTGTGTTGCGGGTAGGGTTAGGTTTTGGGTTAGGGTAAGTTTAGGTTTAGGGATAGGGTTAGAATAGGGTTAGGGTTAGGTTAGAGTTAGGGTATGGTTAGGGTTAGGGTTGGGGTTGGGGTTACGGTTGAGGTTAGGGTTAGGTTTAGGGTTAGGTTTGTGTTATGGTTAGGGTTAGGGTTAGTGTTTAGGGTTAGGGTTGGGGGTTAGTGTTAGGGCTAGGGTTAGGGTTTAGGGTTGTTGTCAGGGTTGGTTTAGGGTTAGGGGTTAGGGTTAGGTTGGGGTTTAGGTTTAGTGTTGGGGTTTGGGTTGGGTTAGTGTTTGGGTTAGGGTTAGCTTTTATGTTTACGGTTAGTGTTAGGGTTATTGATTAGGATTAGGGTTGGGGTTAGTGGTTGGGGTTGGGGTAGGGGTAGGGGTAGGGTTAGAGCTAGGGCAAGGGCTGGGGTTAAGACTAGGGCTACGGTTGGGTCTAGGACTAGGTTTTAGTGTTGGGGTTAGGGTTAGGGTTGGGTTGGGTTTAGGGTTAAGGTTTAGTGTTGGGGTTTCGGTGGTGGTTAGGTTTAGGGTTAGGGTTAGGGGTTAGGGTTAGTGTTAGGGTTAGGTGTGGGTGTAGTGGCACGGGTATGGGTTGGGGTTAGTGTTAGGGATAGGGTTAAGGTTACTGTTGGATTAGGGTTATGGTTAGTGTTTTGGTTTAGGGTTATGGTTAGGGGTAGGGTTAAAGGTTGTGGTTAGGGTTAGGGTTAGGTTTTAGGTTAGTGTTTGGGTTGGGTTAGCGTTTGTGTTGTGGTTAGAGTTTACAGTTAGTGTTAGGTTTAGGGTTCAGGGTTTAGTGTTATGGTTGGGGTTAGAGTTAGTGTTTGGGTTAGCGTTGGGATATGGTTAGGGTTAGGGCTAGGGCTATGTTTAGTGCTAGGGCTAGGGATATTTTTATGGGTAGGCTAGGGCTAGGGCTAGGGTTGGGGTTGGGGTAGGGTAGAGGTAGGGTTAGGGGTTGTAATTAGTGTAAGGGTTATGGTTAGGGTTAGGATTTGGTTAGGGGTAGGGTTAGAGTTAGTGTTTAGTGTTGGTGTTAGGGTTTAGGGGTTTAGGTTTATGGTTAGGGTTAGGGTTAGGGTTAAGGGAGGAATAGGGTTAGCGGTTGTGTTTAGGGTTATGGTTAGGGTTAGGATAGGGTTAGGGTTGGGTTCGTGTTAGGGTTAATGTTACGGTTTGGGATTTAAGGTTAAAGTTGGGGTTGGGGTTAGGGTTAGGGTTGGGTTGAGGGTTATGGTCAGGGTTGGGTTAGGATTAGGAGTTAGGGTTAGGGTTAGGGTTTAGGGCTCGCTTTGGGGTTTGGGTTGGGTTAGTGTTTGGGTTAGGGTTTGCTTTTATGGTTACAGTTACGGTTAGGGTTATTGATTAGGATTAGGGTTATGGTTAGGGTTAGGGATAGGGGTAAGTGTTGGGGTTAGGTTGGGGTTAGCTTTAGGGTTGGGTTTAGTGTTAGGGTTGGGGTTATGGTTTAGGGGTAGGGTTAGGGTTAGGGTTAGGATTAGGGTTAGGGTTAGGTTAGGGTTATGGTTAGGGTTTGGGGTAGGGTTAGGGGTAGGGAATGGGTTGGGGTTACGGTTACAGTTAGTTTTATTGTTGTGTAGGATTAGGGTTAGTGTTCGTGTTTAGGTATAGGATTAGTGTTAGGGTTTAGGGTTTAGTGATAGAGTTAGGTTAATGGATAGGGTTAGGGTTAGTGTTAGGGTTAGGGTTAGGTTGGGTTAGGGTTAGGGTTAGGGTTATGGTTTAAGGTTTAGGGTTAGGGTTTGGGTCAGGTTTAGGTTTGGGGTTAGGGTTAGGGGTAGGGGTAGCAGTATGTGTTGGAGTTTGGGTTAGGGATTAGGGTTAGGGTTGGGTTAGGGTTAGGTTAGGTTTCAGGGTTTAGGATAGGGTTAGGGTTAGTGTTTAGGGTTAGGGTTACGGTTAGGGTTTTAGCGTTATGGTTAGCGTTAGTGTTAGGGTTAGGGTTAGGGTTAGGGTTTAGGGTAAGGGTTAGGGTTTGAGGCTTAGGGTTAGGGTTAGTGGATAGTGTTAGTGTTAGAGTTCAGTCAGTGTTAGGGTTTGGGTAAGGGTTAGCGTTGGGGTTAGGGTTAGGGTTAGGGTTAGGGTTAGGGTTAGTGTTGGGTTACAGTTAGGGTGCAGTTAGGGTTAGGGATGGGGTTGGGGTTAGGGTTAGGGTTGGGGTTAGGAATTAGGGTTTAGGGTAGGGTTAGTGTTAGGGTTAGGGATAGGGGTAGGTGTTGGGGTTAGGGTTAGTGTTAGCTTTGGGGTTGGGGTTTAGTGTTAGGGTTAGGGTTATGGTTTAGCGGTAGGGCTTAGGGGTAGGGGCAGGGTTAAGTTTAGGTTAGGGGTTACGGTTATGGTTGGGGTTCAGGGTAGGTGTAGGGGTAGAGAATGGGTTGGGGTTAGGGTTACGGTTAGTTTTATTTTTGTGCAAGGATTAGGGTTAGTGTTAGTGTTTAGGGTTTGGGTTAGTGTTAGGGTTTAGGGTTTAGTGATAGAGTTGGGTTAAGGGATAGGGTTAGGGTTAGGGTTAGGGTTAGGGTTGGGTTAGGGTTAGGGTTAGGGTTAGGGTTTAAGGTTTAGGGTTTAGGGGTTAGGGTTAGGGGTAGTGGTAACGGTATGTGTTGAGGTTTGGGTTAAGGTTAGGGTTAGGTTTGGGTTAGGGTTAGGGTTAGGTTTCAGGGTTTAGGATAGGGTTGGGGTTAGTGTTTAGGGTTGGGGGTTATGGATAAGGTTTAGGCTTAGGCTTAGGGTTAGTGTTAGTGTTAGTGATAGGGTTAGGGTTAGGGTTTAGGGTTAGGGGTTGGGGTTTAGGGTTAGGTTAGGGGTTAGGGTTAGTGTTGGTGTTAGGTTTGGTCAGTGTTAGGGTTGCGGTAGGGGTTTAGTGTTAGGGTTAGGGTTAGGGTTACAGTTAGGGTTAGGGTTTGGGGTTAGGTTACAGTTATGGTACAGTTGGGGTTAGAAGATGGGGTTGGGGTTGGGGTTAGGGTTAGGGATTAGGGTTTAGGGTGTTAGGGTTAGAAGTTGTGTTAGGTTAGGGTTAGGGTTAGGTTAGGGATTAAGTTTAGGGTTAGTGTTAGGGAGTTACGGTTGGGGTTAGGATTAGGGTTATGGTTGGGGTTGTGTTAGGGTTAGGGTTAGGGATGGGTTAGGTGTTAGGGGTAGGTTTAGGGTTAGGGTTGGGCGAGTGGGGGTTAGGGTTAAGGTTAGGGTTAGGGTTGGGTTTGGGGTTCACGAGTTTTGTTAGGGTTGGGTTTGGGTTTGGGGTTAAGGGAGGGTTGGGGCTGGGGCTAGGGTTAGGGTTAGGGTTGGGGGTTCAGGGTTGGGGTTATGGTTGGGTTTAGGGTTAACTGGGGTTAGGGTTAGGGTTGGGGTTTGGGTTAGGGGTTAGGGTTAGGCGCTTGGGGTTAGTGTTATGGTAAGGTTTGGGTTAGGGTTAGGGTTAGGGATAGGGGTTAGTGTTACTGTTAGGGTTAGTGTTGGGGTTGGGGTTAGGGGTTAGGATAAGGTTTAGGGTTAGGGTTAGGGTTAGGGTTAGGGTTAGCGTTGGGTTTAGGGTTAGGGGTTGGCGTTGGGGTTGGGGTTGGGTTTAGGGGTTTGGTTAGGGGTAGGGGTAGGGGTAAGTGTGGTGGTATGGGTTGGGGTTAGGGTTAGGATTTGGGTTAGGGTTGGGTTAGGGTTAGGGGTTAGTTTTGTTAGGGTTTGGGGTTTGGGGTTTGGGTTTGGGGTTAAGGGTAGGGGAGGGGTTAGGCCCTAAGGATGGGGTTGGGCCTGGGGCTAGGGCTAGGGCTAGGGCTAGGGCTAGGCTAGGGTTGTGGTTGGGGTTTGGTTTAGGGTTGGGGTTAGGTTTTGGGGTTGGGGTTCATGTTGGGGTTGGGGTTTGGGGTTGGGGTTAGGTTTTGGGGTTGGGTTGGGTTGGGGTTAGAGTTTAGGGTTAGGGTTACTGTTAGGGTTAGGGTTAGGGTTTGGGTGGTAGGGTTGGGGTTATGGTTAGGGTTATGGTTAGGGGTTTGGGGTTAGCGTTAGTGTTGGTGTTGGGGTTAGGATTTGGGGTTAAGGTTAGTGATTTGTTGATAGAGTTCGGCTTAGGTTTGCGGTTAGGGTTTAGTGTTAGTGTCAGGGTTAGGGTTTAGATTTTAGGTTAGGGTTTCGTTTAGGAATTGGGGTGCAGGTTATTCTTAGGGTTTAGTGGTTGGTGTTAGTTTTACAGTTAGGTTTATGGTTAGTGTTTGGGGTTAGGGTTAATGTTAGGGTTTGGGGTAAGGTTTGTGGTTAGGGTTTAGGACTAGGGTTTGGGTGGTGAGTGTGAGGTTTAGGCTTAGGGTTATGGTTAATGTTTAGTGATTAGGGTTAGGGTTAGGGTTAGGGATGGGATTTAGTTTTGGGATTTAGGGGTTGGGGTTATGATTGGGTTTAGGATTTGGGGTTAGGTTTAGGGTTAGGTTCAGAGTTAAGGTTAGGGTTAGGTTTTGGTTTAGGGTTTAGGGTTGGTGTTTTGGGGTAGGGTTTGGGTAAGGGTTTAAAGTTGGGGTTAGGGGTAGGGTTTTGGGGTCAGGATAGGGTTATGGTTTGGGGTTTAGAGCTGGGGTTAGTTATCGTTACTGTTAGGTTTAGTCTTAGAAGGGTTTAGGTTTAGGGTTAGCATTAGAATAGGTTGAGGTTTGGTTTGGGGTATTGGGGTTAGGGTTAGGTTAGGTTTAGTGTTGGGGTTTAGGGTTGGGTTTAGGGTTAGGGTTTAGGGTTAGGTTTAGGGGTAGGGTTAGTGTTAGTGTTGGGGTTGGTGTTGGGGTTGGGGTTAGCATTAGGGTTAGGGGTTAGGTTGGGTTAGGGTTAGCGATAGGTTAGGGTTAGGGTTTGGTTAAGGTTAGGGGTAGGAGTAGGGGTAATAGTAGGGGTATGTGTTGGGGTTAGGGGGTAGGGTTAGGGTTAGGGTTGGTTTAGGGGTTGGGGTTAGTTTAGGGTTGGTGTTTAGCATTTAGGGTTAGTGTTAGGGTAGGGGTAGGGTTTAGTGTTTGGGGTTGGGGTTAGGTTTTGAGGGTTAGGGTTAGCTTTAGGGTTAGTGTTGGTGTTAGAGTTGTGGTTGGGTTTACGGTTGGGGTTAGGTATGGGGTTTCGATAGGTTTAGGTTTAGGTTTGGGGTTGGGATTAGGGGTAGGATTGGGTTAGCATTACTCTTACGGTTAGGGGTTAGAAGAGGTTTAGGTATGGGGTTAGGGGTTAGAATAGGGTTAGGGTTAGAATGGGTTACAGTTAGGGTTAGGGTTGGGGTTGGGGTTGGGGTTAGGTTTAGTGTTGGGGTTATGTATTAGGGTTAGGTTTGGGTTATGGTTAAGGTTAGGGTTGGGGTTAGTGTTAGGGATTAGGGTGCAGGGATATGGTTGGTGTTGGGGTTAGTGCTACGATTAGGAGTAGAGTTAGGGATAGGGATAGGTTTAGGGTTAGTGTTGGACAGGTTAGGTTTGGGTTAGGGTTAGGGTTGTGTTGGGGTTTAGGGGTAAGGATAGGGTTAGGTTTGGGGTAGGTTTAGGGGTTGGGGTTAGATGAGTTAGGGTTACAGTTAAGGATAAGGTTAGGGATAGGGTTAGGGGTTGGGGTTCAGGGTTTTGTTGGGGTTGGGGTTGGGGTTGGGGCTAGGGAGGGTTGGGTCTGGGGCTGGGGCTGGGGCTGGGGCTAGGGGTTAGTGTGGGGTTGGGGGTTCAGGGGTTAGGTTTATGGTTAGGGATAGTGTTAGTGTTACTTTTGGGGTTAGTGTTAGGTTTGGGGTTAGGGTTGGGGTTAGGATAAGGTTTGGGGTTAGGGTTAGGTTTGGTGTTGGGGTTGGGGTTAGGGTTTGGTTAGGGGTAGGGGGTAGGGGTAAGGGTAGTGGTATGGTTTGGGGTTATGGTTGGGATTTGGGTTGGGGTTGGGTTGGGGTTTGTTTCAGGGTTGGGGTTTGAGGTTTGGGGTTAGGGGTTAAGGTTAGGGGTTGCTTTGGGCCTAAGGATGGGTTTGGGCCTGGGTCTGGTGCTGGGGCTATGGCTGGGGCTAGGCTAGGGTTAGGATTAGCGTTAGGGGTTTGGTTTCAGGGGTTGGGGTTAGAGTTAGGGGTTAGTGTTATGGTTATGGTTAGGGTTAATGGTTAGGGTTAGGGATAGGGTTAGTGTTAGTGTTAGGGTTAATGTTAGGGTTTAGGGTTGGGGTTAGGATTAGGCTTAGGGTTAGTGTTAGTGTTTGGGTTGGTGTTGGGGTTAGCGTTAGGATTGGGGTTGGGGTTTGGTTGGGGTTAGGGGTAGGGGGTAGGGGTAAGGGTAGGTGTGTGTTGCGGGTAGGGTTGGGTTTGGGTTAGGGTAGGTTTTGGGTTTGGGGCTGGGGTTAGAATAGGGTTAGGGTTGGGTTAGAGTTAGGGTATGGTTGGGGTTGGGGTTGGGGTTGGGGTTACGGTTAAGGTTAGGGTTAGGTTTGGGGTTAGGTTTGTGTTATGGTTAGGGTTGGGGTTAGTGTTTAGGGTTAGGGTTAGGGGTTAGTGTTGGGGTTGGGGTTAGGGTTTAGGGTTATTGTCAGGGGTTGGTTTAGGATTAGGGGTTAGGGGTTAGGGTTAGGGTTTAGGTTTAGTGTTTGGGTTTGGGTTGGGTTATTGTTTGTGTTAGGGTTAGCTTTTATGTTTACGGTTAGTGTTGGGGTTATTGATTAGGATTAGGGTTGGGGTTAGTGGTTGGGGTTAGGGGTAAGGGTAGGGGTAGGGTTAGAGCTAGGGCAAGGGCTAGGGGTTAAGACTGGGGCTACGGTTGGGCTCTAGGACTAGGTTTAGTGTTAGTGTTAGGGTTAGGGTTGGGTTAGGTTTAGGGTTAAGGTTTAGTGTTGGGGTTTGGGTTATGGTTGGGGGTTGGGGTTAGGGTTAGGGATTAGGGTTAGTGTTAGGGTTAGGGTTAGGTGTAGGGATAGGGGTACATGTATGGGTTGGGGTTAGTGTTAGGGATAGGGTTAAGGTTACTGTTGGATTAGGGTTATGGTTAGTGTTTTGGTTTAGGGTTAGGGTTAGGGGTAGGGTTAAGGTTGTGGTTAGGGTTTGGGGTTGGGTTTAGGGTTAGTGTTTGTGTTGGGTTGGCGTTTGTGTTGGGGTTAGGTTTACAGTTAGTGTTAGGTTTAGGGTTCAGGGTTTAGTGTTATGGTTAGGGTTGGAGTTAGTGTTTGGGTTAGTGTTGGGATAGGGTTAGGGTTAGGGCTTGGGCTATGTTTGAGTGCTAGGGCTAGGGATATTTTAGGGGTAGGCTAGGGCTGGGCTAGGGTTAGGGTTGGGGTAGAGGTAGAGGTAGGGTTGGGGGTTGTAATTGGTGTAGGGTTATGGTTAGGGTTGGGGTTTGGTTGGGGGTAGGGTTAGAGTTAGTGTTTAGTGTTAGGGTTAGGGTTTGGGGTTTAGGGATATGGTTAGGGTTGGGGTTGTGGTTAGGGGAGGAATAGGGTTAGCGGTTGTGTTTGGGGTTATGGTTAGGAGTTAGGGTTGGTTCAGGTTAGGGTTAGTTTGGTTTAGGGTTAGGGTTTAGGGTTATGGTCAGGGTTGGGTGAGGATTAGGAGTTAGGGTTAAGGTTAGGGTTTAGGGTTAGCTTTAGGGTTTGGGTTGGGTTGGTGTTTGGGATTGGGGTTAGCTTTTATGGTTACGGTTACTGTTAGGGTTATTGATTAGGATTAGGGTTAGGGTTGGGGTTGGGATAGGGGGTAAGTGTTGGGGTTAGGGTTAGGGTTAGCTTTGGGGTTGGGGTTTAGTGTTAGGGTTAGTGTTATGGTTTGGGGGTAGGCTTAGGGGTAGGGTTGGGGGTTAGGGGTTAGGTTAGGGGTTACGGTTATGATTGGGATTTGGGGTAGGGGTAGGGGTTAGGGAATGGGTTGGCGTTGGGGTTGCGGTTAGTTTTTTGTTGTGTAAGGATTAGGGTTATTGTTAGTGTTTAGGTATAGGGTTAGTGTTGGGGTTTAGGGTTTAGTTATAGAGTTAGGTTAAGGGATAGGGTTAGGGTTAGTGTTAGGGTTAGAGTTGGTTTAGGGTTAGGGTTAGGTTTATGGTTTAGGGTTTAGGGTTGGTGTTTGGGTCAGGTTTAGGTTTAGGGGTTAGGGGTAGGGGTAGGGGTAGGGGTAGCGGTATGTGTTGGGTTTGGGTTAGGGATTAGGGTTAGGGTTGGGTTGGGTGGGTTTTCAGGGTTTAGGATAGGGTTGGGGTTAGTGTTTAGGGTTAAGGTTACGGTTGGGGTGTTTAGGCTTAGCGCTAGCGTTTGTGTTAGTGTTAGGGTTAGGGTTAGGGGTTTAGGGTAAGGGGTTGGGCTTTAGGCTTCGGGTTAGGGTTAGGGTTGGTGTTAGTGTAAGGGTTATGGTTGGGGTTGGGGTTTGGTTGGGGGTAGGGTTAGAGTTAGTGTTTAGTGTTGGGGTTAGGGTTTAGGCTTTAGGGATATGGTTAGGGTAAGTGTGAGGGTTAGGGTTAAGGGAGAATAGGGTTAGCGGTTGTGTTTATGGTTATGGTTAGGGTTAGGGTTGGGTTAGGGTTAGGGTTAATGTTACGGTTTAGGATTTAGGTTAAAGTTAGGGTTAGGGTTAGGGTTAGGGTTTAGGGTTATGGTCAGGCTTGGGTTAGGATTAGGTGTTAGGGTTAATGTTAGGGTTTAGGGTTAGCTTTAGGGTTTGGGTTGGGTTAGTGTTTGGGTTGGGGTTAGCTTTTATGGTTACAGTTATGGTTGGGGTTATTGATTAGGATTAGAGTTGGGGTTAGGGTTAGGGATAGGGGTAAGTGTTGGGGTTAGGGTTAGGGTTGGGTTGGGGGTTAGGGTTTAGTGTTAGGGTTAGTGTTATGGTTTAGGGGTAGGGCTTGGGGTTGGGGTTAGGGTTAGGGTTAGGGGTTGGGTTGGGGGTTACGGTTTGGTTGGGGTTCGGGGTAGGGGTAGGGGTAGAGGAATGGGTTGGGGTTGGGGTTACAGTTAGTTTTATTGTTTTGTGAGATGAGGATTAGTGTTAGGGTTTAGGTATGGGGTTAGTGTTGGTGTTTGGGGTTTAGTGATAGAGTTAGGTTAGGGATAGGGTTGGGGTTAGTGTCAGGGTTGGCGTTGGGTTGGGGTTAGGGGTTGGGGTTATGGTTTAAGGTTTAGGGGTTGGGGTTTGGGTCAGGTTTAGGTTTAGGTGTTAGGGTTAGGGGTAGGGGTAGGGGTATGTGTTGGAGTTTGGGTTAGGGACTAGGGTTAGGGTTGGGTTAGGGTTAGGGTTAGGTTTCAGGGTTTAGAATAGGGTTTGGGTTAGTTAGTTTAGGGGTTAGGGTTACAGTATAGTGGTATGGTTGGGATTTGGGTTAGGGTTAGGGTTAGTGTTCGGGTTAGGGGTTCAGGGTTTAGAGGTTAGGGTTTAGGGCTTAGGGTTAGGGTTAGGTTTTTAACGTTACGGTGTTAGTGTTGGTTAGGTTCGGTCAGTGTTAGGGTTTGGGTAGGGTTAGGGTTTAGGCTTATTGGCGTTAGGGTTAGGGTTAGGGTTAGTGTTAGTGTTTGGAGGGGTTCGGTCAGTGTTAGGATTTGGGGTTGGGGTTAGCGTTGGGGTTAGGGTTTAGGGTTTGGGGTTAGGGTTAGGGTTAGGGTTAGATTACAGTTGGGGGTAGCGTTAGGGTTAGGGTTGGGGTAGGGTTAGGGTTAGGGTTAGAGTTGGGGTTGGGGTTTGGGATTAGGAATTGGGGTTAGGGTTGGGGTTAGGAAATAGGGTTGGGGTCAGGGGTTGGGGTTTGGGGTTGGGGTTAGGGATAGTGTTAGGTTTACTATTATGTTTAGTGTTGGGGTTAGGGGTTAGGGTTAGGGTTGAGATTACAGTTAGGGTTAGGGGTTAGGGTTGGGGGTTGGGGTTGGGTTTAGTTTTAGGTAGGGTTTAGGGTTAGTGTTAGGGTTGGTGTTAGGGTTAGGGTTAGTGTTAGGCTAGGGGTTACGGTTATGGTTGGGGTTCAGGGGTAGGTGTTAGGGGTAGGGAATGGGTTGGAGTTAGGGTTATCGTTAGTTTTATTGTTGTGTAAGGATTAGGGTTAGTGTTAGTGTTTAGGTTTAGGGTTAGTGTTGGGGTTTAGGGGTTTTAGTTATGGGTTAGGGTAAGGATAGGGTTGGGGTTACGGTTAGGGGTTAGGGTTGGGTTAGGGTTACCGTTAGGGTTACGGTTTAAGGTTTAGGGTTAGGGTTGGGGTTAGGGTTTATGGTTAGCATAGGGGTCAGGTTTGTGTTGGGGTTTGGGTTTGGTTTAGGGTTGGGTTGGGGTTGGGTTGGGGTTGGTTTTACAGTTGGGGCTTGGGTTTGGGGTTAGGGTTCAGAATTAGGGGTTAGGGTTAGGCCGTTAGGGTTTAGGCCCTTGTTCGGGTTAGGCCGGGGTTATAGGGTTAGGGCTTAGGGTTAGGGCTAGTTCGGGGTAGGGTTGGGGTTGGGGTTAGGGATAGGGTTAGGGTTAGGGTTGGGTTAGGGTTAGGGGTTAGGGGTAGGGTTGGGGTTGCAGTTAGGGTTAGGTTTGGGGTTTGGGGTTGGGGTTTGGTTCAGGGTTAGGGTTAGGGGTTGGGGTTAGGGGTAGTGTTAGTGGTAGGAGTATGGGTTGGGGTTTGGGTTAGGTATAGGGTTAGGGTTAGGTTTATGGTAATGGTTCATGTTACGGTTAGCGTTAGGGATAGGGATAGCTTTGGGGTAGGGGTAGGGTTAGGGGTATGGATAAGGGTAGGTGTTAGGGTTAGGGTTAGGGTTAGATTTATGGTTAGGGTAGGTATAGTTTTGGGGTTGTGGTTGGGGTTGGGTATAGGATTAAGTTTGGGGTAGCAGTTAGGGTTAGGGGTTGGGGTGGAGGTTGGGGTTAGGGTTAGTGTTAGTGTTAGCATTACTCTTGGGGTTAGGGTTAGAAGTGGTTTCAGTTTACGGTAAGGTTTAGGGTTGGGGTTAGGGGTTAGGCTTTGGGTTTGGGTTAAGGTTGGGTTATGGTTAGGGTTGGGGTTAGTGTGTGGGGTTAGGGTTAGTGATAGTGTTGGGGTTAGGGTTAGGGTTAGTGTTAGTATTAGGGGTAGGGTTAGGGGTTGTGGTTGGGGTTAGGGTTAGGGTTAAGATTGGGTTAGGGTTAGGGGTTAGGTTGGGTTAGGGGTTGGGGGTAGGGATAGGGTTAGGGGTAGGGGTAGTTTAGACAAGTTAGGGTTGGGGTTAGGGATAGTGTTAGGTTTGCGGTTATGTTTGGGGTTAGAGTTGGGGTTAGGGTTAGAGTGGGGTTACAGTTGGGGTTAGGGGTTAGGGTTGGGGGTTAGGGTTAGGTTTAGGTTTAAGTGGGGTTTGGGGTTGGTGTTGGGGTTAGGATTAGTGTTAGGTTAGGGGTTACAGTTATGGTTGGGTTTCGGGTAGGTGTGGGGGTAGGGGAATGGGTTGGAGTTAGGGTTACGGTTGGTTATTGTTGTGTAAGGGTTAACGTTAGTGTTAGTGTTTAAGGTTAGGGTTAGTGTTAGTGTTTAGGGTTAATGATAGGGTTAGGGTAAGGGATAGGGTTAGGGTCACGTTTAGGGTTAGAAGTAGAGTTAGGGTTAGGGTTACGGTTTAGGGTTTAGGGTTTAGGGTTAGGGTTACGGTTTAGGGTTTGGGCTAGGTTTTGTGTGAGGTTTAGGGTTAGGGTTTATGGTTAGGGGTAGGGTTGCGGTATGTGTTGGGGTTTGGGTTAGGGTTGGGGTTGCGTTGGGGTTAGGGTTGGGTTTCAGGGTTTAGGATACTGTTAGGGTTAGTGTTTAGGGTTAGGGTTACGGTTGGGATTGCTAGGTTTAGGTTAGGGTTAGTGTTAGTGTTAGGGTCAGGGTTAGGGTTTGGGGTTGGGGTTGGGGTTTGGGGTTAGGGGTTAGTGTTAGTGTTAGTGTTAGAGTTAGGGTTAGTGTTAGGGTTGGGGTAAGGGTAAGTGTTGGGGTTAGGATTAGGGTGAGAGTTCGGGTTACGGTTGGGGTTAGGTTACAGTTGGGGTATGGTTAGGGTTAGGGATGGGGTTGGGGTCAGGGGTTAGGGTTAGGGTTATGGGTTAGGGGTTAGGTTTGGGTTATGGTTATGGTTGGGGTTAATGTTTACGTTGGGGTTAGGGTTAGGTTAGGGATTAGGGTTTAGGGATAGGGTTCGGGTTGGGTTTAGTGTTAGGATTAAGGTTGGGGTTAGGGTTGAGGAATGGTTTAGGGTTAGTGTTAGAAGTTTGGGTTAGGGTTAGGGTTAGGGTTTGGTTGGGGTTGTGTTAGGGTTAGGGATAGGGATAATGTTAGGGGGTAGGGGTTAGGGTTAGGTTTAGGGTTGGGGTTAGGGTTAGTGTTAGGGTTATGGTTGGTGGGTTTAGGGTTAGGGTTAGTGATAAGGTTAGTGTTAGTGTTAGGGTTAGTGTTAGGGTTGGGGGTTAGGATTAGGATTAGGTTTAGGGTTAGTGTTAGGTTTCGGTTAGTGTTAGGGGTTAGCGTTAGGGTTAGGTTTAGGGTTTGGTTAGGGTCAGGAGTAGGGTAGGGGTAATGTTGGGTGTGTGTGTGGTTAGGGTTAGGTTTGGGTTTAGGGTAGGTTTAGGTTTAGGGCTAGGGTTAGAATAGGGTTAGGGTTGGGTTAGGGTTGGGGTATGGTTAGGGTTAGGGTTGGGGTTGGGGTTACGGTTGGGGTTAGGGTTAGGTTTAGGGTTAGGTTTGGGTTATGGTTAGGGTTAGGGGTTAGTGTTTAGGGTTTAGGGTCAGTGTTAGGGATTGGGGTTTAGTGATAGTGTTAGGGTTAGGGTTAGTGTTAGGATTAGGGGTAGGGTTAGGGTAAGGGGGGTTTAGGGTTATGGTTAGACGAGTTAGGGTTAGGGTTGGGTTGGGGTTAGTGTTATGGTTAGGGTTAGTGTTGGGGTTAGCATTAGTGTTAGTGTTGGGGTTAGGGTTGGGGTTTAGGGTTAGGCCTAGGGATAGGATTAGTGTTGGTGTTAGGGGTGAATATTGGGGTTGGGTTTGGGGTTAGGGTTAGGATTAGTTTTGGGGCTAGTGTTATGGTTGGGGTTAATGTTGGGGTTAGAGTTGGAGTTAGGGTTAAGGGTAGGTATAGGGGTAAGTGTGGGGGTATGGGTGGCGTTGGGGTTAAGTTTTGGGTTGGGTTTGGGTAGGGCTGGGGTTAATTTTGGGGTTAGGATTGAGGTTTGGGTTTGGGGCTAAGGGTGGGGTCAGGTTACAACTAAGGATAGGGTTGGGACTACGGCTGATGCCAGGGGTAGGGCTTGGGCTAGACTATGGTTGGGGCTGTTGTTGGGTTGGGGTTTAGGGTTGGGGTTTGGGGTTGGGGTTGGGGATAGGGTTAGTGTTACTTTTAGGGTTTAGTGTTGGGGTTGGGGCTGGGGTTGGGATTGGGTTTGGGGTTAGGGGTTATGGTTGGGGTTAGGTTGGGGTTAGGGTTGGGGTTAGTGTTAGGGTTTGGTTAGGGTTAGGGGTAAGGGTAAGGGTAGTGGTATGGGTGGGTGTCAGGATTATGGTTTGGTTAGGGTTGGGTTAGGGTTAGGGTTAGTTTTAAAGTTAGGGTTTGGGGTTTGGGGTTAGGATTAGGGGTAGGGGTGAGGTTAGGCTTTGGGATAGGTTTGGCCAGGGCTAGTGCTGGGGCTATGGCTGAGAGTCAGGCTAGGGTTGGGTTTGGGGTTGGGGTTTAGGGTTAGGTTTAAAGGTTGGTTGGGGTTAGGGTTTGGGGTTGGGGTTAGGTTTGGGGTTAGGGTTAGGATTAAGGTATTAGGGTTGGGAAGGTTTGGGGTTAGGGGTTAAGAAGTTAGGGTTAGGGGTTAGTGTTAGGGTTGTGTTAGGGGTAGGGATAGGGATAGGGTTAGCGGTAGGGGTGGGTTTAGGGTTAGGGTTAGGCAAGTTGGGGTTAGGGTTAGTGTTACGTTTAGGGTTATGGTTAGGGTGGGGTTCGGGTTAGGGATAGGGTTAGTGTTAGTGTTAGGGTTGGTGTTGGTGTTGGGGTTAGGGTTGGGGTTAGATTAGGTTTAGGATTAGTTTTAGGGTTTGGGTTGGTGTTAGGGTTAGCGTTAGGGTTAGGGGTTAGGGGTTTGGTTGGGGCCAGGGGTAGGGGTAGGGCTAGGGGTGGGGTAGGTGTGTGTGTTGCAGTTTGGTTGGGTTTGGGTTAGGGTAGGTTTGGGTTTAGGGCTAGGGTTAGAATAGGGTTAGGGTTAGGTTGGGGGTTGGGGTATGGTTGGTGTTAGGGTTGGGGTTGGGGTTACAGTTAGGGGTTAGGTTAAGGGTTAGGTTTGGGTTACGGTTGGGGTTAGGGTTAGTGTTTGGGGTTAGGGTCAGCATTAGGGATTAGGGTTTAGTGATAGGGTTAGGGTTAGGGGTTAGTGTTAGGATTAGGGGTAGGGTTAGGGTTAGGGGTAGGTTTAGGGTTAGGGTTAGGGATAGGGATTATGGTTTAGGGATTGGGTTAGGGTTAAGTTTAGGGGTTAGGGGTTAAGGGTAGGGTATGGGTTGGAGGTTAGGGTTAGGTTTAGGATTGGGTTAGGTTAGTGTTAGGGTTAGGTTTTGGGGTTATGGTTATTGTTAAGTTAGGGTTAGGGTTAGGGGTTTAGGGTTAGGGTTAGGGATTAGGGTTAGTGTTAGTGTTAGGGTTAGTGTTAGGGTTGATGTTTAGGGTTAGGTTTGGGTTTGGGTTTAGGGTTAGGTTAGTGTTAGGGTTTAAGTTAAGGTTAGGGTTAGGGTTTTGTTAGGTTTAGGGGTAGGGGTTAGGGTAAGCGTTATGGATTGGGGTTAGGGTTGGGGTTTGGGTTAGGGTTGTGTTAGGGTTAGGGTTAGTTTTAGGGTTTGGGGTTTGGGGTTAGGGTTGGGGTAGGGTAGGTAGTGTTGGGCCTAAGGATGAGGGTTAGGCCTAGGGCTAGTGCTTGGGGCTATGGCTGGGGCTCGCTGGGGTTGGGGTTAGGGTTAGTGTTTGGGGTTGGGGTTGGGGTTCAGGTTAGTGTTAGTGTTAGGGTTGGGGTTAGGGTTTCGGGTTAGGGTTAGGGATAGGTTTAGTGTTGGCGTTAGGGTTAGGGGTTGGGGTTAGTTTTAGGGTTAGTGTTAGGGTTAGGATTAGTGTTAGGGTTGGCGTTGGGGTTAGCGTTAGGGGTAGGTGTAGGTGTAAGTGTAGGGGGTTGGGTAGCGGTTAGGGTTGGGTTTTGGGTTGGGTTTGGGTGGGGTTAGGGTTAACTTTGGGGTTAGGTTTGGGGTTTGGGTTTGGGGTTAGGGGCAGGGGTCGGGTTGGACTTAGGATTAGGGTTGGGGCTACAGCTGGTGCTGAGGGGTAGGGCTTAGGGCTAGACTAGGGTTAGGGTTATTGTTGGGTTGGGGTTGGGGTTAAGTTTTGGGGTTAGGGGTTGGGATGTTAGTGTTGGGGTTGGGGTTGGGGGGTTGGGGTTAGGTTTAGGATTGGGGTTGGGGTTGGGGTTAGTGTTAGGGTTAACGTTAGGATTAGGGTTAGGGTTTGGTTAGGGTTAGGAGTAAGGGTAAGTGTGGGGTATGGGTTGGGGTTAGGGGTTATGGTTTGTTTAGGGTTGGGTTTAGGAGTTAGGATTAGTTTTGGGGTTGGGGTTTGGGGTTTAGGGTTAGGATGAATGGTAGGGTTAGGGTTGGTTAGGCAAGGGATAGGGTTAGGCCTGGGGGCTAGTGCTAGGGCTATGGCTGGGGGTCAGGCTAGGGTTAGGGGTTGGGGTTGGGGTTTAGGGTTGGGGTTAGGGGTTAGGGTTTGGGTTAGGGTTTGGGGTTGGGTTTTAGGATGTTGGGGTTGGGGTTAGGGTTGGGGTTGGGGTTAGTGTTGGGGTTTGGGGTTTAGGGTTAGTGAGTTAGGGATTAGGGGTTGGGTTAGTTTAGGGTTGGGGTTAGGTTTTGGGTTTAGGGTTAGGGGTTAGGGTTAGGGTTAGGGGTGAGGTGTGGGGGTATGTTTGGGGTTTGGGTTGGGTTTAGGGTTCATTGGTTTGGGATAGGGGTTGGGTTTTGGGGTTGGGGCTAGGGCTAGGTCTGGGCTGGGGCTGGGGCTGGGGCTGGGGCTCGGGCTGGGGTTAGTGTGAGGGTTATGGTTCAGTGTTAGGGTTTGGTTACCTTTAGGGTTAGGGGTAGGTTTAGGGTTAGGGGTTGGGGTTTGGCATAGGGTTAGGGTTAGTTAGGGTTGCGGTTAGGTTTGGGTTACGTTTGGGGTTAGGGTTAGTGTTTAGGGTTGGGGTTAGGGGTTGGGGATTAGGGTTTGGGGTTAGGGTTAGTGTTAGAGGTTAGGGGCTAGGGAGTGGGGGTAGGGTATGGGTTGGAGTTAGGGTTAGGGTTGGGATGGGGTTACTGTTGGTGTTAGGATTAGGGTTTGGGTTTAGGGTTCGGGTTTGGGCTAGGGTTGGGGTTAGGATTAGGGTTAGTGTTAGTGTTAGGTTTAGGGTTACGGTTAGGGTTTGGGGTTATGGTTAGGGTTAGTGTTAGTGTTCGCGTTAGGTTAAAGTGTTAGGGTTGGGGTTATTTTTAGGGTTGGGGTTGGGGTTACGGATAGGGTTGGGGTCAGCTTTGACTGTTAGGGTTAGGGTTAGAAGGTTTAGTTTTAGGGGTTGGGGTTAGAATAGTGTTAGGGTTACGGTTGGGTTAGTGTTAGGGTTACAGTTAGGGTTAGGGTTGGGGGTTGGGGTTTGGGGTTAGGGTTAGGGTTAGGGTTAGGTTTGGGTTATGTTTAGGGTTAGGGTGGGGTGGGGTGGGGTTGGGGTTAGGGATTAGGGTTTAGTGATAGGGTTAGTGTTAGCTTGGGGGGACGGGTGGGGGTTGGGGTATGGGTAGGGGTTAGGGTTAGGTTTAGGGTTAGGGTTAGGATTAGGTTTAGGGGTTGGGGTTAGGGTTATGGTTGGGTTTGGGTTATGGTTAGGGTTGGGGCTAGTGTTTGGTTAGGGTTAGGGTTAGGGATTAGGGTTTAGGGTTAGGGTTAGGGTTAGTGTTAGGGTTAGGGGTAGGGGAAGGGCATGGGTTCGGGTTAGGGTTAGGGTTAAGATTGGGTTAGGGGTTAGGGTTGGGTTAGGGTTCAGGGGTTAGGGTTAGGGATTGGTTAGGATTTGGGGTTAGGGTTAGGGTTGGTAGGGTTAGGCTTAGTTTTGGGGTTAGGGGTTTAGGGTTTGGGTTAGGGTTCAGGGTAGGTCTGGGGTTAGGGCTGGGATTGGGGTTGGGCCAGGGGTTAGTTCTGGGGCTGAGGCTGGGGCTAAGGCTAGAGCTGGTTAGGGTTAGGGTTAGGGTTTGGGGTTAGTGTTAGGTTAGGTTTTGGGAGTTAGGGGTTAGGGTTAGGGTTAGTGTTTGGATTAGGATTAGGGTTAGGGGTTAGGGTGAGGGTTAGTGTTAGGTTAGTTTTAGGGTTGGGGTTGGGGTTTGGTTAGGGTTAGGGGTAAGGGTAAGGGTTGGGGTATGGGTTGGGTTTAGGGTTATGGTTTGGTTGGGGCTGGGTTAGGGTTGGGGTTAGTTTTGGGGTTAGGGCTTAGGGTTTGGGGTTAGGGTTAAGGGGTAGGTTAGGGTTGGGCAGGATGGGGGGTTGGGCCTAGGGCAGGTGCTAGGGCTAGGGCTGGAGTCAGGCTAGTTGGGGTTAGGGTTTGGGGTTAGGGTTTGGGTTGGGGTTTAGGGTTTGGGGTTAGGGTTAGGGGTTAGGGTTAGGGTTAGGTTTAGGTTTAGGGTTTGGGGTTAGGGTTAGGGATAGGGTTAGTGTTAGTGTTAGGGTTAATGTTAGGGTTGGGGGTTGGGGTTGGGTTTAGGGTTAGGTTAGGGTTAGTGTTAGGGTTTGCGGTTAGGTTTGGGGTTACTGTTAGGGTTGGGCTTAATGTTGGGGTTATGGCTTGTGTTAGGATTAGGGTTAGCGTTTGGGTTAGGTTAGGGTTACAGTTGGGGTTTGGGGGTAGGGGTGGGGAATTTGGGTTGGGGTTAGGGTTACGGTTGGGTTTGGGGTTGTGGGTTTAGAGTTTGGGTTGGGTTAGGGTTAGGGTTACCGTTAGGGTTAGTGTTAGGGGTTCAGGGTTTAGGTTTGCATTAGGTTAGGGTTGGGTTTGGGTTAGGGTTAGAGTTGGGGTTGGGTTGGGGTTAGTGTTAGGTTTAGGTTTGGGTTAGGGTTAGGGTTTAGGGTTAGGGTTTGGGTCAGGGTTAGGTTAGGGGTTGGGGGTAGGGGAGGTTTAGGGGTAGGGTTAGGGTTGGGGTTTGGTTAGGGTTCAGGTTTTGGTAGGGGTTAGGGTTGGTGTAGGGTTGGGGCTAGGTTAGGGTTAGGGCTAGGTTGGGTTTCGGATAGGGTTAGTTTTGGGTTAGGGTTTATTGTTTAGGTTAGGGTTAAGGGTAGGGGTTAGGGTTTGGGGTTAGTTAGGGTTAGGTTTGGGGTTAGGTTTAGGGTTAGGTTTAGGGTTGGGGTTAGGGTTAAGGTTGGGGTTGTGGTTAGGTTTAGGGTTGGGTTAGGTTTAGGTTTAAGGGGAGGTTTAGGTTTAGGGTTGGGGTTGGGGTTAGGGATAGGATTAGGGTTAGCGTTACTGGTAGGGTTAGGGTTAGGGGTTAGGTTTAGGGTGAGGTTTAGGTTGCGTTGGGTTAGGTTGGGTTTCAGTTAGGGTTTGGTTAGGGTTAGGGTTGGGGTTGGGGTTGGGGTTAGGGTTAGGTTTGGGTTTAGGGTTAGGGTTAGTGTTAGGGTTAGGGTTAGGCTTTGGTTTGGGGTTGGGGGTTAGGGTTAGGGTAGGGGTAAGGTTGCGTAGGGTTAGGGTTTGGGTTGGGGTTGGGTTAGGGTTAGGGTTAGGGTTAGTTTCAGGGTTAGGGTTTAGGGTTTAGGGTTAGGGTTAAGGGGTAGGGGGGGGTTAGGCCTGGATGGGTTAGGGTTAGGGTTTAGGTTAGGGGTTGGGGTTGATGTTTTATTTGTGTTAGGGTTAGGGTTAGTGTTAGGGATTAGGTGTACGTTTAGGGGTTGGCATAGGTTTAGGGTTAGGGTTAGACGTTTAGGGTTAGGGTTGGGATAGGGTTGGGTTAGGGTTAGGGGTAGGGATAGGGTTAGGGGTAGGGGTAGGTTTTGGGTTAGGGTTAGACATTGGGGTTACGGTTAGTGTTAGGGATAGGGTTAGGGTTACGTTTTGGGTTAGGGTTGGGGTTACGTTTAGGGTTTAGGGTTAGGGTGGGGGTTAGGGATTACGGTTTAGGGATAGGGTTAGTGTTAGGGTTAGGGGTTAGGGGTTAGGGGTTGGGGTAGGGGTATGGGTTGGACTTAGGTTTAGCGTTAGGATTGGGTTAGGGTTAGTGTTAGGGTTAGGGTTTAGGGTTAGGGTTATTGTTAGGTTGGGGTTAGGGTTAGGGTTTAGTGTTAGGGTTAGGGTTTAGTGTTAGGGTTAGGGTTATATTTAGTGTTAGTGTTAGGGTTGGGGCTGGGGTTGAGGGTTAGGTTTAGGTTTGGGGTTAGGTTTGGGTTTGCGGTTAGGGTTAGGGTTAGCATTACTGTTTGGGTTAGGATTAGAAGAGGTTTAAGTTTAGGGTTAGGGTTAAGATTAGGGTTGGGTTAGGTGTTGTGGTTAGGGTTAGGGTTTGGGGTTAGGGTTGGGTTAGGGTTGGGGGTAGGGGATAGGGTTAGTGGTAGGGGTAGGTTTTAGGGTTAGGTTTAGCGAGTTAGTGTTAGGGTTAGGGATAGTGTTAGGGTTACGGTTAGGGTTAGGGTTACGGTTAGGGTTAGGGTTAGGGTTTAGGGTTAGTGTTGGGGTTAGGGTTTAGGGTTAGTGTTAAGGTTTGTGTTAGGGGTAGGGGTTATGGTTGGGGTTAGGGTTAGTTTAGGATTTGGGGTTAGGGTTCGGTGTATGGGTAGGAGTAGGGAATGGGTTGGGGTTAGGGTTATGGTTTGGTTTACGGTTGTGTAGGATTAGGGTTAGGGTTAGTGTTTAGGGTTAGGGTTAGTGTTAGTGTTAGGGTTTAGGGTTTAGTGATAGGAGTTAGGGTAAGGATAAGGTTAGGGTTAGGGTTAGTGTTAGGGTTGGGTTACGGTTAAGGGTAGGGGTTGATGTTTTATTTAGTGTTATGGTTAGGTTTGGGTTAGGTTTGGGGTTTAGTGTTTGGGCTTAGGGTGGGGGTTGGGGTTGGGGCTGGGGCTGGGGCTGGGGCTTGGGCTTGGGTTGGGGTTAGTGGAAGGGTTTGGGTTGGGGTTAGGTCTAGGGTTGGGAATAGGGCTGGGCTAGTCCTAAGTCTGGGGCTAGGGCTGGGGCTCTGGATAGGGTTAGTTTGGGTTTGGGGTTTGGGGTTAGGGTTAGAGTTAGGGTTTAGGGTTAGGGTTAGGTTTAGGGGTTGGGTTTGGTGTTGGGTTAGGGTTAGCGTTACTGTTAGCTTGAGTGTAGAAGAGGTTTAGGTTTAGGGTTAGCGTTAGGATAAAGTTAGGGTTAGGTTTAGGGTATTAGGGTTAGGGTTAGGTTAGGGATAGGGTTAGGGTTAGGGTTTAGTGTTGGGTTTAGGGTTAGTGTTAGCATTAGGGGCTAGGGTTAGGGTTAGGTTTAGGGGTTAGGAGTAGGGGTATGGGTAGGTGTGGGTTGGAGTTAGGGTTAGGGTTAGGATTGGGTTAAGGTTAGTGATGGGTTCGGGTTTAGGGTTAGTATTAGGGTTAGGTTAGGGTTAGGATTAGTTTTGGGGTTAGGGTTGGGGTTGGGGTTTGGGGTTTGGGTTTAGGGTTAGGGTTAGGGTTAGGGTTTAGTGTTAGGGTTAGGGTTAGGGTTTAGGGTTAGGTTTAGGGTTAGGGTTAGGGGTTGAGTTCAGGGGTTAGGGTTAGGGTTAAGTGTTGGGGTTAGGTTTAGGGTTAGGGTTAGGTTTGGGGTTAGGGTAGGTTTAGGTTTAAGGTTGGGGTTGGGTTTGGGGATAGGATAAGGGTTAGGGTTAGGGTTAGGGTATGGTTAGGGTTAGGGTTAGAAGGGTTTCGATTTAGGGTTAGAATAGGGTTAGGGTTAGGGTTATGGTTAGGGTGCAGTTGGGGTTAATGTTGGGGTTGGGTTGGGGTTTGGGTTAGGGTTAGGGGTTAGTCTTGGGTTTTGAGTTTAGGGTTTAGGGGTAGGGTTAAGGGTAGGAGTAGGGTTAGGCCTAAGGAAAGGGTTAGGCCTGGGGCTGGTGTTTGGGCTAGGGCTGGGGCTGAGCTTGGGTTAGGGTTAGGGTTGGGGTTTAGGGTTAGGGTTAAGTTTTTGAGTTGGGTTAGGGTTCGGTTTAGTGTTAGTGTTAGGGTTGGGGTTAGGGTTAGTGTTAGGATTAGGTTTAGCGTTAGTGTTAGGGTTAGGGTTAGTGTTAGGGTTAGGGTTAGGGTTTGGTTGGGGTTAGGGGTAGGGGTAGGAGTAAGGGTAGGGGTATGGGTTGCGGTTAGGATTAGGGGTTTGGTTTAGGGTTGGGTTAGGGTTAGGGTTTGTTTTAGGGTTAGCGTTTGGGGTTTGGGGTTGAGGTTAAATGTTGGGTTGGGTTAGGCCTAAGGATAGGGTTAGGGCTAGGGCTAGTGCTAGGGGTAGGGGCTATGGCTAGGTTAGGGTTAGTGTTGGGGTTGGGGTTAGGGTTAGTTTGGGTTGGTGTTGGGGTTGGGCTTAGGTTTACGGTTAGGGATAGGTTGAGGCTTAGGGTAGGTTTAGGTTTAGGGTTGGGGTTGGGGTTAGGGATGGGATTAGGGTTAGCGTTACTGTTGGAGTTGGGGTTAGAAGAGATTTGGTTTTGGGGTTAGGGTTAGAATAGGGTTAGGGTTAGGGTTAGGTTGGGGTTAGGGTATGTTTAGGGTTAGGGTTGTGGTTGTGGTTAGTGTTAGGGTTAGGGGTTAGGGTTAAGTTTGGATTATGGTTAGGGTTAGGGTTAGTGTTTAGGGTTGGGGTTATGGTTAGGGATTAGGTTTAGGGTCAGGGGTTAGTCATAGGATTAGTGGTAGGGTTAGGGTTGGACGAGTTAGGGTTAGGGTTAGGGTTAGGTTTAGGGTTGGGTTAGGGTTAGGGGTATGGATAGGGTTAGGGGTAGGGGTAGGTTTAAGGTTAGGGTTAGACAGTGTGAGGTTTGGGATAGGGTTAGGGATTTAGGGTTACAGTTAGGGTTAGGGTTAGAGTTACGGTTGGGGTTGGGGTTAGGGTTAAGGTTAGGGTTAGTTTTGGGGTTACGTTTTAGTGTTAGGGTTAAGGCTTGTGTTAGTGTTAGGGGTTAGGGTTAGTGTTAGGTTAGGGGTTACGGTTAGGGGTTTGGGATAGGGGTAGGGGAATGGGTTGGGGTTACGGTTGCGGTTAGGTTTAAAGTTTGGAGGATTTGGGTTAGGGTTAGTGTTTAGTTTAGGGTTGGTGTTAGGGTTTAGGGTTTTAGTGATAGTGTTAGGGTGAGGGATGGGGTTAGGGTTAGGGTTAGGGTTGGGATAGCATTAGGTTTAAGGTTTAAAGTTTGGGGTTAGGGTTAGGGTTAGGGTTTAGGGTTAGGGTTTTGGTCAGGGTTAGGGTTAGGGGTTCGGGTTAGGGGTAGGGGTTAGATGTGGGGTATGTGTTGGGGTTTGGGTTAGGGTTATGGTTAGGGTTGTGTTAGGGTTAGGGTTAGGGTTATGGTTAGGTTTATGGTTATGGTTATTGTTTGGGTTAGGGCTAGGGAGAGGGTTGGGTCTGGGGCTAGTGCTGCTGGGGCTAGCTGGGGCTAGGGGGCTGGTGTTGAGTGTGGGTTAGGGTTCAGGGGTTGGGGTTATGGTTGGGTTTAGTGTTGGGGTAGGGTTAAGGCTAGGGTTGGGGTTGCGGTTGGGGTTAGGGTTTGGGGTTAGCGTTACGGTTAGGTTTAGGGTTAGGGTTAGGGTTAGGGTTAGCGTTAGAATAGGGTTAGGTTTGGGTTGGGGTATTAGGGGTTAGGGTTAGGTTGGGGTTAGTGTTAGGGTTTAGGGTTAGGGTTAGGGGTTAGTGTTAGGGTTAGGGGTTAGGGTTAGGGGTTAGGGGTAGGGGTATGGGTTGGGTTGGGTTAGGGTTAGGGTTAGCATTGGGATAGGGTTAGGGTTAGGGTTAGGGTTTTGGGGTTTAGGTTTAGTGTTATGGTTAGGGTTAGGATTAGGGATAGGGATAGTGTTAGTTTTAGGGTTAGTGTTAGGTTTAGGGGTAGGGTTAGGGGTTTTGGTTGGGGTTGGGGTTAGGGTTAGGTTTAGGTTTAGGGTTAGGGTTAGGGTTAGGGTTATTGTTAGGTTAGTGTTAGGGTTAGGGTTAGTGTTAGTGTTGGGGTTAGGGTTAGGGTTGGGGTTTTCGTTGGGGTTGGGGTTAGGGTTAGGGATTAGGGTTAGTGTTAGTGTTGGAGTTAGTGTTAGGATTGGGGTTGGGGTTAGGGTTAGGGATTAGGTTTAGGGGGTAGGGTTAGGGATTAGGGTTAGTATTAGGATTGGGGTTGGGGTTTGGTAGGGGTTGGGGGTAGGGGTAGGGGTAGGTCAGGGGTATGGGTTGGGGTTGGGGTTAGGGTTTGTGTTAGGGTTGGGATAGGGTTAGGGTTGGTTTTAGGGTTGGGATATGGGGTTTGGGGTTAGGGTTAGGGGTAGGGGTAGGGTTAGGCCTAAGGATAGGATTATGCCTAGGGCTAGTGTTGGGACTATGGCTAGGGGCTATGCTAGGGTCAGAGTTAGGGTCAGGGTTGGGGTTCAGGGTTGGGGTTAGGGTTTATGGTTAAGGTTAGGGATAGGGTTAGTGTTAGTGTTAGTGTTAGGGTTAGTGTTGGGGTTGGGGTTGGGGTTAGGTTTAGGTTTGGGGTTAGGGTTAGGGTTAGTGTTAGGGTTAGCATTAGTGTTGGCGTTAGGGTTTGGTTAGGGTTAGGAGTAGGGGTAGGGGTAAGTGTGGCGTATGGGTTGCGGTTTGGGTTAGGTTTTGGGTTAGGTTTGGGTTAGGTTTAGTGTTAGTTTTAGGGTTAGGATTTAGGGTTTAGGTTTGGGATTAGGGTTAGGGGTTAGGGTTGGACCTAAAGATGGGGTTGGGCCTACGGCTGGTGCTCGGGGTAGGGCTAGGGCTAGACTAGGGTTGGGGTTAGGGTTTAGGGTTAGGGTTAGGGTTGGGTTTTATAGCTAGGGTTGGGGTTAGGTTTGGTGTTAGTGTTAGGGTTGCTGTTAGGTTTACGGATAGAGTTATGTTTTGGCTTAGGATAAGTTGAGGTTTAGCGTTGGGGTTGCGGTTAGGGACAGGATTAGGGTTAGCGTCACTGTTAGGATTACGGTTAGAAGAGGTTTACGTTTAGGGTTAGGGTTAGAATAGGGTTTGGGTTATAGTTGGGGTATGGTTGGGGTTTGGGTTGGGATTAGGATGAGAGTTGGGGTTAGGGGTTCAGGGTTGGGTTTAGGTTAGGTTTGCATTATGGTTAGGGTTAGGGTTAGTGTTTAGGGTTAGTGTTATGTTTAGGGATAAGGGTTAGGGTTAGGGTTAGGGTTTGGGGTTTAGGGTTAGGGTTAGTGTGTTGGGGTTAAGGTTTATGGTTTATGGTTATGGTTGGGGTTAGGGTTTATGGTTGGGGTTTGGGTCAGTGTTGGGGTTTGGGTTAGGGTTAGGAGTAGGGTTAGGGGTAGTGTTAGGGTTGGGGTTGGGTTGGGGTTAGGGTTCAGGGTATAGGGATAGGGTTAGGGTTAGTGTTAGGCCTAGGGAGAGGGTAAGGGTTGGGGTTAGGGTTAGGAGTTGGGTTGGGTTTGGGGTTGAGGTTTAAGGTTTGGGGTTAGGGTTGGGGTTTATGTTTAGGGTTTGGGTCAAAGTTAGGGTTATGGGTTGGGGTTAGGGGTAGGGGTATCTGTTGGGGTTTGGGTTGGGGTTGGGGGTAGGGTTGGGTTGGGGTTGGGGTTGGGTTCAGGTTTTAGGGATAGAGTTAGGGGTAGGGTTAGTTTTAGGGCTAGGGAGGGGTTAGGCTGGGGCTAGTGCTGGGGGTGGGGCTGGGGCTGGGGCTAGGGTTAGTATAAGGGTTACGGTTCAGCGTTAGGGTTGTGAGTTGGGTTTGGGGTTAGGGTGGGGTTTGGGTTCTGGTTTGGTTGGAGTTATGGTTGGGGTTAGGGTTAGCGTTACTCTTAGGTTTAGGGTTAGAAGACGTTTGGGTTTGGGGTTAGCGTTAGAATAGGGTTGGGGTTGGGGTTGGGGTATTAGGGTTAGGGTTAGGTTAGGGTTAGGCTTAGGGTTTAGGGGTTAGGGGTTAGCGTTAGGGTTGGGGTTAGGGTTGGGGGTTAGGGGTAGGGTTAGGGGTAGGGGTATGGGTTGGAGTTAGGGTTATGGTTGCCATTGGGTTGGGGTTGGGGTTAGGGTTTAGGGTTTAGGTTTAGGTTGAGGGTTAGGGTTAGGGTTAGGGATTGGTGTTAGGGTTAGGGTTAGGTTTAGGGGTTAGGTTTAGCGGTTGTGGTTAGGGTTACTGTTGGGGTTAGGGGTGACGGTTAAGGTTTAGGGTTGGGTTTGTTTAGGGTTAGGTTTTAGGGTTAGGGTTTAGGGATAGGGTTAGGGTTTAGGGATAGGGTTGGGGTTGGGGTTTAGGGTTGAGGTTAGGGTTAACGTTAGAGTTAGTGTTAGGGTTAGTGTTGGGGTTGGGGTTAGGGTTAGCGTTGGGGTTGGGGTTAGGTTTAGGCTTAGTGTTGGGGTTGGGGTTAGGGTTAGTGTTAGGGTTGGGTTACGTTTAGGGTTGGGGGTAGGGGTAAGGTTAGGGGTATGGGTTGGGATTAGGTTTGGGGTTAGGCCTAGGGTTTGTTGGGGTTGGGGTTAGGTTTAGGGTTTGGGGTTTGGGGTTAGGGGTTAGGGTTAGTGTTGGGGTTAGGTTTGGGGTTTTGATTAGGGTTAGGGTTAGGGTTAGATTTGGGGTTAGGCTAGGTTTGGGTTTAGTATTCGGGTTGGGGTTAGGGATAGGATTAGTGTTAGCATTACTGTTGGGATTAGGGTTACAAGAGGTTTAGGTTTGGGATTACGGTTAGGAATAGGGTTAAGGTTAGGGTTGGGGTACGGTTGGGGTTGGGGTTGGGGTTGGGTTCAGGGGTTGGGTTTACGGTTGGCATTACGCTTGGGGTAAGGCTAACAGCGGTTCAGTATAGGATGAGGTTTAGGGTTTGTGTTAGGGTCAAGGGTGGGTGTGGGGTTAGTGTTAGGATTGGGTTGGGGTTAGGGTTTAGGGTTTATGGTCAAGGTTATGTTTAGGGTTAGTTTTAGGGGTTTTGGTTGGGGTTGGGGTTAGGGTTAGGATTAGGCGTAGGGTTAGATGTTTTGGTTAGGGTTAGGGGTAGGGGTAGGGTAAGAGGTTGTGGTTAGATTTAGCGTTTGGTTTAGTGTTAAGTTTGGGGTGTAGGGTTTAAGGTTAGGGTTAGGGTTAGGGTTGGGTTTTGGGGTTAGGGTTATGGTTATGGTTATGGTTAGGGGTAGGGGTTAGGGTTAAGCTAAGGGTAGGGTAAGGGGTTGTGGTTGGTGTTAGTGTTGGGGTTGGGTTGGGGTTAAGGTTAGAAAGGGGTTAGGGTTGGGGTTAGGGGATAGGTTTGGGGTTAGGGTTTAGCGTTAGGATTAGGGTTAGGGGTAGGGGTAGGCTTAGGGGCTGGGGTTAGGGGTAGGGGTAGGGGGTAGGGTTAGGGTTACGGTTGGGTTTGGGGTTGGGGTTGGGGTTAGGTTTAGCGATACTGTTGGGGTTAGGGTTAAAGGGTTTAGGTTTAAGTTAGGGTTAGAAAAGTATTGGGGTTAGATTTAGGGTATTAGGGTGGCGGTTGGGGTTTGGGATTTAAGGTAGGGGTATGTTTGGTTTAGGGTTTTGGTGTGAGGTTAGATTTGGTTTGGGGTTAGGGGTTACGGTTGGGGTTACGGTTGGGTTTGGGCTTAGGGGTTGGGGTTAGGGTTGGTGTTAGAGGTAGTAGTAGGGGTATGGGTTGGAGTTAGCATTAGGGTTAGTATTGGGTTAGTTGAGGGTTCAGGTTTGGGGTTAGGGTTGGGGTTTATGGTTTAGGGGTTGGGGTTGGGGCTGGGGCTAGGGGTTAGGACAAGTGCTGGTGTTGGGGCTGGGGCTGGGGCTGGGGTTGGGGCTAAGGTTGGGGGTTAGGAGTATGGTTTAGGATTAGGGTTAGGGTTAGTGATAGGGTAAGGTGTTGTGGTTGGGGTTGGGGGTTACGGTTGGGGTTGTGTTAGGGTTGGGGTTGGGGTGTAGGGTTTAGGATTAGGGTTAGGGTTGGGGTTAGGTTTAGTGTTAGGGTTGGTGTTGGGGGTTGGGGTTAGGGTTAGTGTTACTGTTGGGGTTAGTGTAGAAGGGTTAAGGGTTTGGGGTTAGGTTTAGAATAGGGTTAGGGTTTGGGATTAGGGTTCGGAGGTTGGGTTGGGGTTAGGGTTGAGGTTTAGGTTTAGGGTTAGGGGTAGGGGGTAGGGGGTAGGGGTATGTGTTGGGGTTTGGGTTATGGTTAGGGTTATGGCTGGGTTGGGGTTGGGTTGGGGTTAAGGCAAGGGAGAGGGTTGGGGCTAGGGCTGGGTCTGGGGCTGGGGCTAGTGTTAGTGTAGCTTAGGGTTCGGGGTTGGGGTTATGGTTAGGTTTGGTGTTGGGGTAGAGATTAAGGCTAGGGTTGGGGTTGCAGTTGGGGTTAGGGTTGGGGTTAGCGTTACTGTTAGGTTTGGGGTTAGAAGGTTTGGGGTTAGGGTTAGCATTAGAATAGGGTTAGGTTTGGGTTGGGGTATTGGGGTTAGGGTTGGGTTGGGGTTGGTGTTGGGGTTTAGGGTTGGGGTTAGGGTTAGTGTTGGGGTTAGGGGTTATGGTTGGGGGTTAGGGGTAGGGGTAGGGGTTGGGGTTGGGGTTAGGGTTAGGGTTAGCATTGGGATAGGGTTAGGGTTGGGGTTAGGGTTTTGGGGTTTAGGTTTAGTGTTATGGTTAGGGTTAGGATTAGGGATAGGGATAGTGTTGGTTTTAGGGTTAGTGTTGGGTTTAGGGGTAGGGTTGGGGGTTGTGGTTGGGGTTGGGGTTAGGGTTAGGTTTGGGTTTAGGGTTAGGGTTAGGGTTGGGTTACGGTTAGGGGTAGGGTTACGGGTAGGGGTAGGGGCATGGGTTGGGGTTAGGTTTGGGGTTAGGGTTAGGGCTGGTTGGGGTTAGGGTTGGTTAGTGTTAGGGTTAGGTTTATGGTTGGGGTTTAGGGTTTAGGGTTAGGGTTAGGGTTAGTGTTAGTGTTAGGTTTAGGATTGGGGTTAGGTTTAGGTTTAGGGTTGAGGTTTGGGTTTAGGTGGGTAGGTTTGGGTTTAGTGTTGGGGTTGGGGTTGGGGATAGGATTAGGGTTAGCGTTATTGTTGGGGGTAGGGTTAGAAAGGTTTGGGTTTGGGGTTACAGTTAGAATAGGGTTAGTGTTGGGTTTAGGATTAAAGTACGGTTGGGGTTGGGGTTGGGTTTGGGGTTGGGGTTGGGCTTGGCGTTACGCTTAGGGTAAGGCTTAAGGGTTCGGTTTAAGGTTGGGGTTGGGGTTTGGGTTAGGGGTAGGGGTAGGAGTAGGGGTAGGGTTATTGTTAGGATTGGGTTGGGGTTGGGATTAGGGTTGGGGTTAAGGTTAGGGTTAAGTTAGGGTTAGGATTAGGGGTAGGGGAAGGGGTTGGGTTTGGGGTTAGGGTTAGATTTAGGTTTAGGGTTGGGGTTGGGGTTAGGTGTTAGGGTTAGTGTTAGGGTTAGGGTTAGGGTTGGGTTAGGTTTAGGATTGCGGTTATGGTTGGGGTTTAGTGTTTCGGGTTGGGGTTGGGGCTCGGGCTGGGGCTGGGGCTTAGGCTAGGTTTACGGTTAGGGTTAGTGTTTAGGGTTAGGGTTAGGGTTTGGGTTAGGGGTTGTGGTTCGTGTTAGGGTTAGGGTTGGGGTAAGGGTTGTGTTAGGATTATGGTTAAGGTTAGTGTGTAGGGTTAGCATTAGGGTTTAGGGTTTAGGGATAGGGTTATGGTTAGGGTTAGTTTTAGATTAGGGGTAGGATTAGGGGTTTCGGTTAGGGTTAGTGTTAGGGTTAGGTTTAAGGTTACGGTTGGGTCAGGGGTAGGGGTAGTGATACGGGTAGGGTAGGGGTAGGGTTTGGGGTAGACAAGTTAGTGTTAGGGCTAAGGGTAGAGTTAGGGGTTAGGGTTACGGTTATGGTTAGTGGTATGGGTAGGGTTAGGTTTGGGGTTTGGGTTGGGGTTACAGTTGGGGTTAGCATAAGGTTTAGGGGTTGGGGTTAGGGTTAGGGTTGGGGTTTGGGGTTAGGTTTATTGTTAGGGTTAGGTTTGAGGATTTATGGTTGGGGTTAAGGTTTGTGTTAAGGTGAGGGGTTTCGGTTGGGTTTGGGGTTAGGGTTAGGGGTTGTGGTTAGGTTTGGGGTTAGGGTTAGCGTTACTCTTAGGTTTGGGGTTAGGGTTAGGTTTAGGGTAGGGTCAGGGTTAGGGGTTGGGATTGGGATTAGGGTTAGGGTTAGCGTTACTGTTAGGGTTAGGGTTAGAAGGTTTAGGTTTAGGGTTAGGGTAATAATAGGGTTGGGGTTTGGTTTGGGGTATTAGGGTTATGGTTGGGGTTAGAATTTATGGCCAGGGTTGGGTTGGGATTAGGGTTAGGTTACGGTTGGGGTTAGGTTTAGGCTTTGGGATAGGGTTGGGTTAGGGTTAGGGATAGGGTTAGGGTTGGGTTGGGGTTGGGGCTAGGGATAGGGTTGGGGCTGGGGTTGGGGTTGGGGTTAGGGGTTGGGGTTACAGGGAGGGGTAGGGGTAGGGGTAGGGGAAGGGTTATGGCTTGGGTTTGGGGTTAGGGTTGTGTTAGGGCTAGGTTTGGGGTTAGGGTTTGGGGTTTGGGGTTTCGGTTAGTGTTAGGGTTGGGGTTGGGGCTAGGGATAGAGTTAGTGCTGGGGCTAGTGCTAGCTCTGGGGTTGGGTTTAGGGTTTGGGGTTGGGGTTAAGTTTGGGGTTAGGGTATTGCTAGGGTTGGGATTGGGGTTGGGGGTTGGGTTTGCGGTTGGGTTTAGGGTTGGGGTTAAGGCTTGTGGCTGGGGTTCGGGTTAGGGTTAGGTTTGGATTTGGGTTAGGGTTAGGTTTAGGTTTGAGGGTTTAGGGGTTGGGTTTAGGGGTTAGTATAAGGGTTGGGGTTTAGTGTTAGGGTTAGCATTAGGGGTTAGGGGTTGGGGTTAAGGTTGGGGTTAGAGTTTAGGGTTAGGGTTAGTGTTGGGGTTAGGGGTTGGGTTTAGGGTTAGGGTTTGGGTTAGGGTTAGGGTTGGGGTATTAGGGTTACGGTTAGGGTTAGGGTTAGGTGTAGGGTTAGGGTTAGCGTGTGGGCTTTAGGGTTATGGTTAGGGTTATGGTTAGGGTTAGGGTATAGGATTAGGGTTAGCGTTAGGTGTCATGGTTGGGGTTAGTGTTAGAAGTTTGGGTTTAGGGTTAGGGTTAGAATAGGGTTAGTGTTATGGTTGGGGTTTAGGATTAGGGTTAGGGTTAGTTTAGGGTAGGGTTAGGGTTAGGGTTGTGGTTGGGGTTGGGGTTAGGTTTACCCTTACTGTTAAGGTTAAGGTTAGAAGAGTTTTAGGTTTGGGGTTACGGTTAAAATAGGGTTAGGGATAGGATTAGCATTTAGGGTTGGGGTTAGATTTGGGTTGGGGTTGGGGTTAAGGTTTAAGGTTTATGGTTATATTTAGGGTTAGTATTTATAGTTAGGGTTTGGGTCAGGGTTAGGGTTAGGGGTAGTTTTAGGGGTAGGGTTAGGGGTTGGGGTTAAGGTTGGGTTAGGGTTAGGGATAGGGCAGGGTTCAGGGTTTAGGGATAGGGTTAGGTTTAGTGTTAGGGCTAGGGAGAGGGTAAGGGTTATGGTTAGGTTTAGGGTTGGGTTAGGGTTAGGGTTAAGGTTTAAGGTTTCGTGTTGGGGTTAGGGTTAGGATTTTTGGGGTTTGGGTCAGGTTTGGGGTTAGGGGTTAGGGTTAGTAGGTTAGGGTTGGGTTGGGTTGGTCAGGGTTAGGGTTAGGGTTAGTGTTTAGGGTTGGGGTTAGGGGTTAGGGTTAGGGTTAAGGTTGGGTTAGGGTCAGGGTTAGGGTTAGGGTTAGTGTTTGGGGTTAGGAGTTAGGTTTAGGGTTAGTGTTTGGGTTTCAGGGATAGGGTTAGGGTTGGGGTTAGTGTTTGGGGTTAGGTTTAGGGTTGGGGTTAGGGTTTGGGGTTTAGGGATAGGGCTACAGTTAGGATTAGGGTTGGGTTAGTGTTCGGGTTAGGGGTTTAGTGTTTCGGGTAAGGGTAAGAGTTATGGTTATGGCTAGGGCTACAGATGGGGCTGGGGCTAGGGCTAGGTCTTGGTCTGGGGTTAGGGTTAGGGGTTATGGTTATGGCTAGCATTAGGGTTACGGTTGGGTGTTGGGGTCATTGTTAGTGTTAGGGATAGGTTTGGGTTGGGGTTAGGGTTGGGGTTTAGGGTTGGGGTTAGGGGTTAGATGAGTTAGGGTTAGGGTTAGGGTTGGGGTTCAGGGTTTAGGGATAGGGATAGGGTTAGTGTTAGGGCTAGGGAGAGGGTGAGGTTTGGGGTTAGGGTTAGGGTTGGGTTAGGGTTAGTTTTAGGTTTAAGGTTAAGGATTAGGGTTAGTGTTAGGGTTTATGGTTAGGGATTCGGTCAGGGTTAGCGTTAGGGGTTAGGATTAGGGGGGTTAGGGGTAGGGGTATGTGTTGGGGTTTTGGTTAGTGTTAGGGTTAGGGTTGGGTTACGGTTGGGGTTGGGTTCAGGATTTAGGAATAGGGTTATGGTTGGGGTTGGGTTTGGGGCTAGGGAGAGGGTTGGGGCTACGGCTAGTTTTGGGGTTAGGGCTAGGGCTGGGGCTGGGCTTGGTGTAGGGGTTGGGGTTCAGGGTTTAGTGTTATAGTTAGGTTTATGGTTAGGGTAGGGTTAGGGTTGGGGTTGGGGTTGGAGTTAGGGTTAGGGTTAGGGTTGGGGCTAGGGCTAGGTTAGGGCTAGGGCTGGGGTTAGGGTTAGGGTTAGGTTTGGGGTTAGGGTTAGGGTTGGGGTTTAGGGTTGGGGTTAGTGTTGGGGTTTAGGGTTTAGGGACAGGGTTACAGTTAGGGTTAGGGTTGGGTTAGGGTTTGGGGTTAGGGTTTGGGTTTGGGTTTAGGTTTTGGGTTTGGGTTTGGGTTAGGGTTTAGGTTTAGGGTTGGGTTTAGGGTTAGGGTTAGGTTAGTGTTAGGGTTAGTGTTAGGGTTGGAGTTAGGGTTAGCGTTAGTGTTAGGGGTTGGGTTTAGGCTTAGTGTTAGTGTTAGGTTTAGGGTTAGTGTTAGTGTTGGGTTCCGGTTAGGGGTAGTGGTAGAGTAAGGGTTGGGGTATGGGTTGGGGTTAGGTTTAGGGTTAGTTTTAGGGTTGGTTAGGGTTAGGGTTAGGTTTGGGGTTAGTTGGGGTTGGTTTAGTGTTTAGGGTTAGCGTTAGGGTTGGTGTTAGGGTTAGGTTTAGGGTTAGGTTTAGGGATAGGGTTGGGGTTAGGGTTAGGGTTGGGGTTGGGTTTAGGTTTAGGGTTAGGGTTAGATTTAGGGTTAGGGTAGGTTTAGTTTTAGTGTTGGGGTTGGGGTTAGGGATAGGATTAGGGTTAGCATTACTGTTGGGGTTAGGGGTAGATGAGGTTTGGGTTTACGGTTAGGGTGAGAATAGGGTTGGGGTTACGGTTAGGGATAGAGTTGGGTTGGGGTTAGGGTTAAGGTTTAGGGTTTGGGGTTAGTGTTGGCGTTAGGGTTTATGGTTGGGTTTTGGGTCAGGGTGAGGTTTAGGGGTTAGGGTTAGGGTTAGGGTTAGGGATAGGGGTATGTGTTGGGGTTTGGGTTAGTGTTGGGGTTGGGGTTGGGTTCAGGGTTTAGGAATAGGGTTAGGGGTTGGGTTTGGGGCTGGGGAGAGGGTTGGGGCTATAGTAAGTGCGAGGGCCAGGGCTGGGGCTGAGGCTTGGTGTAGGGTTGGGGTTCATGGTTAGGGTTATAGTTAGCTTTGGGGTTGGGGTAGTGTTAGAGTTAGGGTTGGGGTTGGAGTTAGGGTTGGGGTTAGGGTTATTGTTACTCTTAGGTTTAGGGTTACAGGGTTCAGGGTTAGGGTTAGGGATACGGTTAGGGTTAGGGTTAGTGTTAGGGGTAGTGGTAGGTTTAGGGTTGGGGTTACAGTTAGGGTTAGGGGTTGGGGTTAGGTTTGGGGTTAAGGTCAGGGTTAGGGTTAATTTGGTTTAATGTGGGTTAGGGTTAGGGTTGGGGTTGGGGTTAGGGTTAGGGTTAGGTTTAGGGTTGGGATTAGGCTTAGGGTTAGGGTTAGGTGTGGGGTTATGTGTTGTGGTTTAGTTTAGGGTTAGGGTTAGTGTTAGGGTTGGGTTGGGGTTAAGCTTAGGGTTAGAAGTAACCCTTAGGGTTAGGTTAGAGTGGTTTAGGTGTGGGGATAGGGTTAGAATAGGGTTAGGGTTATGTTTAGGTTATTAATGTTACCGTTAGGTTAGTGTTGGGGTTTGTGTTTGGGGTTAGGGGTAGAGTTAGTATTGGGGTTAGGGGATAGGGTTAGGGTTAGTGTTAGGGGTAGGGTTAGGCTTAGGGGTTGTGGTTAGTCTCAAGGTTAGTGTTAGGGTAAGGGTTGTGTTAGGCTTAGGGTTAGGGTTAGTGTTTAGGATTAGGGTTAGGGGTTAGTGTAAAGATTTTGGATTTTGGGATAGGGTTAGGGTTGGGGGTAGGGGTAGGGTTAGGGTTAGGGTTAAGGTTACAGTTGCGGTTGGGGTTGGGGTTGGGGTTAGGGTTAGCGATACTGTTAGGGTTGGGGTTAGAAGAGTTTAGGTTTAAGGTTATGGTTAGAAAGGGTTAGGGTTGGGTTTAGGGTATTGGGGTTACGGTTAGTGCTTAGGATTTGGGGTTAGGGTTAGGTTTGGGTTAGGGTGAGGGTTAGGGTTGGTTTCGGGTTAGGGGTTATGGTTGGGGTTACGGTTAGGGTTAGGCTTGGGGGTTAGGGTTAGGGTTAGGGGTAGTAGTAGGGGTATGGGTTGGAGTTGGCGTTAGGGTTAATATTGGGTTAGGGTTAGGGTTCGGGTTTAGGGTTTAGGGTTAGGGTTAGGGTTAGGGTTAGGGATAAGGCTGGGGTTAGGGTAAGTGCTAGTTCTGGGGCTGGGGCTGGGGCTACGGCTAGGGCTAAGGTTAGGGTTAGGAGTATGGTTTAGGATTAGGGTTAGGATAAGGGTTAGGGTAAGGGGTTGTGGTTAGGGTTAGGGTTATGGTTATGGTTGTGTTAGGGTTGGTTTGGGTTGTGGGGTTTGGGATTAAGGTTAGGGTTAGGGTTGGGGTTAGGGTTAGTGTTGGGGTTGGTGTTAGGGGTTGGGGTTGGGGTTAGTGTTACTGTTGGGGTTAGTGTTAGAAGAGGTTTGGGTTTAGGGTTAGGTTTAGAATAGGGTTAGGGTTGGGGTTGGGGTTTAGGGTTGGGTTTAGAGTTGGGTTGGGGTTGGGTTGAGGTTTAGGGTTTAGGGTTGGGGTTGGGTTTAGGGTTAGAGGTAGGGTTAGGGGTAGGGGTATGTGTTGGTGTTTGGGTGAGAGTTAGGGTTATGGTTGTGTTAGGGTTTGGGTTAGGGCTAGGGCTAGGGTTTGTGTGGGTTATGGTTCAGGGTTAGTGTTATGGTTAGGTTTGGTGTTAGTGTGGGGTTAGGGCTAGGGTTGGGGTTGGGGTTAGGGTTAGGGTTAGCATTACTGTTGGGTTTAGGGTTAGAGGAGGTTTACGTTTGGGGTTAGGGTTAGAATAGGGTTGGGGTTGGGTTACGGTATTAGGGTTAGGGTTAGGGTAGGATTAGGTTTAGGGTTGGAGTTGGGGTTGGGTTTGGGGTTAGGGTTAGTGTTACTGTTAGGGTTAGGGTTAGAAGAAGTTTAGATTTGGGGTTGGGGTTAGGAATATGGTTGGGGTTATGTTTAGGGTGGGGTTAGGGTTAGAGTTGGGGTTTGGGTTGGGGTTAGGGTTATGGTTAGCTTTACTGTTAGGGTTAGGGTTAGAAGGGTTTAGGTTTAGGGTTGGGGTTAGAATAGGGTTAGGGTTAGGTTTGGGGTATTAGGGTTGCGGTTGGCATTTAGGATTTAGGGTTAGGGTTAGGGTGGGGTTGGGGCTAAGGTTATGGTTGGGGTTGGGGTTGGGTTAGGGTTAGGGTTAGTATTGGGGTAGGGTTGGGGCTAGGGATAGGGTTGGGGCTGGGGGCTCGTTTTGGGGTTTGGGATGAGGGTTACGGGTAGGGATAGAGGAAGGGTATGGCTTGGGGTTGGGGTTAGGGTTAGGGTTGGGTTGGGGTTGGGGTTAGGGTTTAGGGTTTAGGGTTAGGGTTAGGGTTTCGGTTCGGGTTAAACTTTAGGGTTAGGGATAGCATTATTGGTTAGGGTTAGGATTAGTGTTAGGTTTAGGGTTAAGTTTGGGGTTAGGGTAGTATGGTTGGGGTTAGGGTTAGGGTGTGGGGTTTGGGATTAAGGTTAGTGTTGGGGTTAGGCTTTGGGGTTAGGGTTAGCGTTAGGGGTTAGGATTAGGGTTAGGATTAAGGTTAGTGTTAGATTTTGGGTTAGGGTTAGGGTTGGTGTTAGTGTTAGTGTTGGGGTTAGGGTTATGGTTGGGGTTAGTGTTACGGTTAGGGTTAGGTTTAGGATTAGGGTATGTTTAGGGTTGGGGTTGGGTTTGGGGTTGGGTTTGAGGTTTAGGGTAGGGTTGGGGTTGGGATTAGGTTTATGGTTGGTGTAATGTTAGGGTTAGGGTAGAAAGAGGTTTAGGTTTAGGGTTGGGGCTAGGATTGGGGGCTGGGGTTATGGTTAGGGTTGGGGTTAGGTTTGGGGTTAGGTTTAGTGATAGGGGTAGGGGTATGTGTTGGGGTTAGGTTTAGCGTTAGCGTTAGGGCTTGATTAGGGATCAGGTAAGGGTTAGCGTTTGGGGTTTAGGGTTAGGGTTAGGGTTAGGGTTAATGTTGGGTTATGGTTAGGGTTAGGGTTTAGGATTTGGGTTACGGTTGCAGTTGGGGGATAGGATTAGGGTTACGTTTAGCGTTACTGTTAGGGTTAGGTTTAGAAGAGCTTTAGGTTAGGGTTGGGGTTAGGGTTTGAGTTAGGGTTAGGGTTAGGGAATTAAGGTTAGGGTTAGGGTTTAGGATATGGGGTTAGGGTTAGGGTTGGGGTTAGGTTTAGGGGTTATGGGTAGGGTTAGTGGTAGGGTAGGGTTAGGGTTAGGGTTAGCGTTACTGTTAGGGTTAGGGTTTGAAGGGTTTAAGTTTGGGGTTAGGGATAGAATACGGTTAGGGTTAGGTTTAGGGTATTAAGGTTACAGTTAGGGTTTAGGGTTGGGGTTAGGGTTAGGTTTGGGTTAGGTTTGGGGTTTGGGTTTAGGATTAGGGTTAGTGTTAGGGTTAGGGGTTACGGTTGGGGTTACATTTAGGGTTAGGCTTTGGGGTTAGTGTTAGAGTTAAGAGTAGGGGAATGGGTTTGGGTTAGGGTTGGGTTAGCATTGGGTTAGGGTTGGGTTGGGGTTGGGGTTAGGTTTGGGGTTAGGTTAGGCTTAGGGTTAGGGTTGAAGTTGGGGTTAGGTTTAGGGTTAGGTTTAGGGTTAGGGTTAGGGATAGGGGTTAGGTTCAGGGCTTGTTTTTAGGGTTAGGTTTGGATTAGGGTTAGGGTTACGGTTGGGGTGTGGGGTTTGGGGTTTGGGTTGGGTTTGGGGTTGGGGTTAGTGTTTAGGGTTAGGGTTAGCGTTAGGTGTTAGGGTTACAGTTGGGTTTAAGGTTAGGTTTAGGGTTGTGGTTTGCATTGGGGTTGGGTTTAGGGGTTAGGGTTGGGGTTGGGGTTAGGGTTGGGGTTAGGTTTAGGGTTGGGATTGGGTTTGGGTTTACGGTTATGATTAGGGTTGGGGGTTAGGTTAGGGTTAGGGTTAGGTTAGGATTAGGGTTTAGGGTTGAGGTTGGGACTGGGGTTAGGTTTGGGTGTGGGGTTAGGGGTTTTGGTTAGGGTTAGGTTTAGTGTTAGGGTTAGGGTTTATGGTTAGGGTTAGGGTGAGGTTTAGGGGTTAGGGTGTGGGTTTAGGGTTAGGGATAGGTTTAGGGGTTTAGTGTTAGGGTTAGCGTTAGGGTTTAGGGTGAGGGTTGGGTTTAGGGTTTAGGTTTGGGGTTTAGGGTTATGTTTAGTGTTAATGTTGAGGGTTACGGTTAGGGTTGGGGTTAGGTTTGGTTTTCGCGTTAGGATTAGGGTTAGGGTAGGTTTAGGGTTGGGGTGGGGTTGGGGTTAGGGTCATGGTTGGGGTTAACGTTACTGTTCATTTTGGGTTAGGAGATTTAAGTTTGGGGTTAAGGTTAGAATAGGGTTAGGGTTAGGTTTATGGTATTAAGGTTACAGTTAGGGTTTGGGATTTGGGGTTAATGTTAGGTTGGGGTTAGGATTAGGGTTTATGGTTCAGGTTGAGGCTTGCGGTTGGGGTTAGGGTTAGGGTTAGGTTTATCGTTACTGTTAGTGTTAGAAGAGTTTCGGTTATGGTTATGGTTAGAGTTAGGGTTTAGGTTTAGGGTTAGGGTTAGGTTTAGGGTATTAGGGTTATGGTTGGGGTTTAGGATATAGGGGTTGGGGTTAGGGTTGGGTTAGGTTTTGGTTTAGGGTTGGGGTTAGGGTTTAGTGTTTAGGGTTAGGGGTTAGGGCTTAGGCTTGGGGTTATGGTTAGGTTTAGGGTTGAGGGTTAGGGTTTGGGGTTAAGTGTTGTGGTTAGTGTTAGGGTGGGTTAGGGTTAGGGGTTGTGTTAGCATAAGGGTTAGGGTTAGTGTTTAGGGTTAGGGTTAGGGTTGGGATAAGCGTTTGAGGATAGGGTTAGTGTTAGGGTTAGGGTTGGTTTAGGGTTAGTGTAACGGGTTAGGGTTTACGGTTTTGGTTAGGGTCAATGTTAGAGTTAGGATTAAGGTTAGTGTTAGTATTGGTGGTTACGGTTACTGTTAGCGTTAGAGTTAGGGTTGTGTTAGCATTCGGGTTAGGGTTAGTGTTTAGAGTTATGGTTAGGGTAAGGGTTTAGGGTTTAGGGATAGGGTTATGGTTACGGTTAGGGTTATGGGTAGGGTAAGGGTAGGGGTGCGGTTTGGGTGTATTGTTAGGGGTTAGGGTGAGGGATAGGGTTGGGTTAGGTTTAGGTTTGGGGTATAGGGTTTAGGTTTTGGGTTGGGGTTAGGGTTTGGGGTTTAGGGTTAGAGATAGGGTTAGAGTTGAGGTTAAGGCTAGAGTTAGGTTTAGGGCAGGGCTGGTGCTAGGGCTAGGGGCTGTGGCTGGGTCTAAAGATAGGGTTGGGGTTGGTGTTCAGGGTTGGGGTTAGGGTTGGGGTTGGGTTTTAGTGTTAGGGGTTGGGTTGGGGTGGGGTTGGGGTTGGGGCTATGGCTGGGGTTGGGGCTGGGGGCTAGTGCTGGGGCTGGGGCTACGCCTTGGGGATGTTGGGATAAGGGTTAGAGTTTGGGGTTAGCGTTAGGATGAGGGTTAGGTTTTTAGGGTTTAGGGTTATCGTTAGGCTTGGGGTTAGGGTTAGGGCAGGGTTAGGTTTAGGGTTAGACTTGGGGTTAGGGTTAGTGTTAAAGTTTAGGGTTAGGGTAAGGATTAGTGTTGGGGTTAGGGTTACTCTTAGTGTTAGGGAGTTAGGGTTGGGGTTAGGGTTTCGGTTATGGTTGGGGTTACGGTTGGGTTTAGGGTTAGGGTTAGGGTATGGGATAGGGTTTGGGGTTAGGGTTAGTGTTAGGGTTATGATTAGGGTTGAGTTAGGGTTAGGGTTGTGGTTGGGGTTGGGGTTGAGGGTTAGCATTCTGTTAGGATTAGGGTTAGAAGAGGTTTGGGTTTGGGGTTAGGTTTATAATAGGGTTAGGGTTTAGGGTTTAGGGTTAGGATTAGGGTTAGGGTTAATATTGGTGGTTACGTTGAGGGTTAGCGTTAGGGTTAGGGTTGTGTTAGCATTAGGGTTAGGGTAAGTGTTTAGAGTTAGGCTTAGGTTTAGGGTTTATGGACAGAGTCAGGTTTATGGTTAGGGTTAGTGTTGTGTTAGGGTTAGGGTTACAGGTAGGGTAGTAGGGGTAGGGGTGCGGTTTGGGTGTGGGGTGAGTGGTAGGGTTAGGGATAGGTTTGGGTTGGTGTTTGGGTTAGGGTTAAGGTTGGTGTACAGGGTTTAGTGTTAGGGTTAGGTTTAGAGTTTGGGGTTGGGGTTAGGGTTAGGGTAGGGCTAGAGATAGGGTAAGGGCTAGTGCTGGGGCTGGGGCTACGGCTGGTGCTAAGGTTAGGGGTTGGGGTTAGTGTTTAAGGTTAGGTTAGGTATAGATTTAGGATTTATGGTTAGGGTTAGGGTTAGGGGTTAGCGTTGGTGTTCTGTTTTAGGGTTAGGGCTAGGGTTGGGGTTATGTTTAGGTTTAGGGTTAGGGTTATGTGTAGGGGTAGGGGTAGGGGACGGGGAAGCGGTACGGCTGGGGGTTATGGTTTGTGTTAGGGTTGGGGTTGGGTTGGGGTTTGAGTTAAAGTTAGGGTTTAGGCTTTATGGTTGGGGTTAGCGATAGGGATAGAGTTAGAGCTGGGGATAGTGCTAGGGCTAAGGTTGGGCTTAATTTTAGGGTTAGGGGTGGGGTTAGGGGTAGAGGTGGGGTTAGACTTCTGGTTGGGGTTGGGATTATGTTTGGATTAGTGTTAGGGATAGGGTTACGGTGTAGAGTTTAAGGTTAAGGTAAGTGTTGGTGTTAGAGTTTACGGTTAGGGTTAGGTTTAGGTTTAGGATTTAAGATTAGGGTAGGGTTAGGGTTAGGGTGTGGAGAGTTTATGGTTAGGATTAGTGTTGGGCTTGGGCTTTGGGGTTAGGTTTAGCTTTAGGGGTTGGGGTTAGGGTTAAGGTTAATGTTAGATTTATGATTAGGGTTAATGTTGGGGTTGGGGTTAGTGTTAGGGGTTAGTGTTAGAGTACGTTTGGGGTTGGGGTTTGGGTTGGGGTTGGGGATAGGGTTAAGGGTTAGTGTTACTCTTAGGGTTAGGATTAAAGTTTAGATTTAGGGTTAGGGGTTAGAATAGGGTTAGAGTTAAGTTTATGGTAGGGTTGAGGGTTAGAGTTAGAGTTAGGGGTTTGGGTTGGGGTTAGGTTTATGGTTGGCTTTACTGTTAGGGTAGGATTAGAAGAGGTTTGGGTTTAGGGATAGGTTTAGAATAGGATTAGGGTTAGGTTTGGGGCATTAGGGTAACGGTTGGCGTTTGGGATTTCGGGTTAGGGTTAGGGTTAGCGTAGGGTTGGGACTAAGATCAGGGTTAGGGTTAATATTGGTGTGGGGTTAGGGCTGAGGGATAGGGTTAAGGCTAGGGTTGGGTTTACAGTTTGGAGTTAAGGTTACGGGTACAGATAGGGGAAGGGTATGGCTTGGGGTTGGGGTTTGGGTTAGGTTTGGGGTTAGGGGTTGGGTTAAGGTTGGGGTTTAGGGTTTAGGGTTTAGAGTTAGGGTTAGGGTTAGGGTTCTGGTTGGGGTTAGGCTTTATTGTTAGGGTTAGCGTTATGGGTTGGGGTTGGGGTTAGGGGTTAGGATAAGTGTTAGGTTTAGGGTTAAGTTTAGGGTTATGGTAGGGTTAATGTTGGGGTTAGGATTAGGGTGTGGGGTTTAGGGTTAGGGTTATTGTTGGGGTTAGGCTTTGAGGGTTGGGGGTAGCGTTAGGGGTTAGGTTTGGGGTTAGGATTAAGGTTGGTGTTAGATTTAGGGTTAGGGTTAGTGTTAGTGTTGGGGTTGGGGTTAGTGTTAGGGTTAGGGTTAGGTTTAGGGTTAGGGTGTGTTTAGGGTTAGGGTTGGGTTGGGGTTGGGGTTAGGTTTATGGATAGTGTTACAGTTAGGGTTAGGGTTAGGGTTAGAAGAATTTGGGTTTACGATTAGGGTTAGAATAGTGTTAGCCTTGATGTTAGGTTGGGGTTAGGATTAGAGTTGGGGTTTGGGTTAAGGTTAGGGTTATGGTTAGCTTTACTGTTAAGGTTAGGGTTAGAGGTTTAGGATTAGGGTTAAGGTTAGAATAGGGTTAGGGTTAGTTTTGGGGTATTAGGGTTACGGTTGGCATTTAGGATTTAGGGTTAGGGTTAGGTGAGTGTTAGGGTTAGGGAGGGTGAGGGCTAAGGTTAAGGTTAGAGTTGTGGTTGGGTTGGGGTTAGGGTTAGTATTGGGGTAGTGGTAGGGCTAGGATAGGGTTGGGGCTGGGAGGGTTGGGTTTGGGGGTTTGGGGTTAGGGTTAGGGTTAGGGGTTAGTTCCGGTTAGGGTTAGGCTTTAGGGTTAGGTTTAGCGTTAATGGTTGGGTTTAGGGTTAAGTTTAGGGTTAGGGTAGCGTTAGGGTTGGGGTTGGTGTTGAGGTTAGATTTGCATTAAGTTTAGGGTTAGGGGTTAGGGTTAGGGTTTATGGTTTAGGGATAGGGTGAGGGATAGAGTTAAGATTATGTTTAGGGTTGGGTTAGGGTTAGGGTTGGGTTTAGGGCTAGGGCTGGGGCTACGGTTGGGTTTAGGCTTAGGTGTAGGGTAGGGTTGGGGTTGTGGTTAATGTTACTGTTAGGGTTAAGGTAGAAGGGTGTAAATTTAGGGTTACTGTTAGAATAGGTTTAGAGTTGGGGTTTTGAATTTAGGGTCAAGGTTAATTTAGGGTTAGAGTTAGGGTTTATGGTTAGGTTTAGGTTCATTGTTTAGGGTTAAGTTTAGGGTTGAGGAAGGCGTATGTTAGGGGTTGTTGTTAGGGTTAGGGTTAAGTGTTTAGGGTTAGTGTTAGGGATAGGGGGTAGGGATATGATTAGGGTTGGATTAGGGTTAGGGTTAGGACTAGGTTTGGGGCTGGTGCTAAGGGATAGGGTTAGGGTTACGGTTGGGGTAAGGGTACGGTTAGGGGTTGAGGTTAGTGTTGGGGTTAGGGTTAGGGTTGGATTAGGGTTAGGGTTAGTGTTTTGGGGTTAGGGTTAGGGTTAGGGGTAGTGGTAGGGGTAGGAGTTAGTGTTGTTGTTGGGGTTAGGGTTGGGTTAGCGTTAGGGTTGGGGTAGGGTTAAAGTTAGGGATAGGTTTGGGGCAAAGGCTAGTGCTGGGGCTAGGGCTACAGCTAGGGCAAGGTTAGGGTTAGGGTTAGTGTTTAGGGTTAGGTTTAGGGGTTGGTGTTAGGGATAGGGTTACTCTTAAGGTTATGAGTTGGGTTTGGGGTTATGATTACGGTTATGGTTAGGTTTACGGTTACGGTTGGGGTTAGGGGTTAGTGTTAGGTTTAGGGTGAGGATAGAGTTTAGGGTTAGGATTAGTCTTAGGGTTATGGTTTGGTTTGGGTTAGGGTTAGGATTGGGGTTTGGGTTAGGGTTAGGTTTAGGGTTAGCGTTACTGTTAGGGATAGGGATAGTAGAGGTTTAGGGTTAGGGTTAGGGTTAAGCTTAGTATCGGTGTTTACGGTTAGGGTTAGCGTTAGGGTTAGGTTTGTGTTAGCATTAGGGTTAGGGTAAGTGTTTAGAGTTAGGGTTAGGTTTAGGGTTTAGAGTTTACGGTTATTGTTAAGGTTAGTGTTGTGTTAGGGTTAGGGTTACGGGTAGGGTAAGGGGGTAGGGGTGAGGTTTGCATGTAGATTGAGCGTTAGGGTTAGGGTTAGGATTGGGTTAGCTTTTGGGTTAGGATTAAGGTTAGGGTATAGATTTTAGGGCTAGGGTTCGGGTTGGGGTTTAAGGTTTGGGGTTAGGGTTAGGGTTAGGTTAGGGGTTGGGGTCTGAGGGATAGGGTAAGGACTACTGCTAGGGCTAAGGCTCGGCTACTGCTAAGGTTAGGGTTAGGGTTATTGTTTGGGGTTAGGGTTGGGTTTAGGATTTGGGGTTAGGGGTTAGGGTTAGCATTGGTGTTGGGTTTTAGGGCTCAGGCTTGGGGTTAGGGGTTAGGGTTAGGGATAGGGTTAGGTTTGGTTTTATGATTTGGGGTTAGGGTTAAGGTTAGGGTTAGGGTTAGAATTGGTGTTAGGTTTTAGGATTTAGGCTTAGGGTTAGGGTTAGGGATAGGGTTAGGGTTAGGGTTAGGGCTAGGGATAGGGTTAGGGCTAGGGTTGGGTTAGGGATTAGAGTTTAGTGTTAGGGTTAGGGTTAGGGTTGGGTTGGGGTTAGGGGTAATGTTGGGGTTTAGGGTTTAGGGTTAGGGTTAGGGTTAAGGATAGGGCTAGGGATATGGTTAGATCTAGGGATAGTGCTGGGGCTAAGGTTAGGGGTTAAGTTTAGGGTTGGGGTTAGGGTTAGGTGTGAGGGGTGAGGACTTGGACTTTTTAGGTTTAGTGTTAGGTTTATGGTTGGATAAGTGTTACGGTTGGGGTGTAAAGTTTGGGGTTAAGGTTAATGTTAGGGTTAAGGTTTAGGGTTGGGGGTTAGGATTAGGGTATAGAGTTTAGGGTTAGGGTTAGTGTTAGGGTTTAGTGTTGGGGGTAGGTTTAGTGTTAGGGTTAGGGTTACTCTTGGGGTTACGGTTAGGGTTAGGGTTATGGTTATGGTTAGGGTTACGTTTACGGTTAGGGTTAGAGGTTAGGGGTTAGGGTGAGTGTGAGAGATAGAGTTTAGGGTTAGGGTTGGGGTGAGTTTTAGTGTTAGTGTTAGGGTTAGGGTTAGGGTGAGTGTTAGGGTAGGTTTAGGGTTAGGGGTGAGGTTGGGGTTGAGGTTGGGGGTTAGGTTTAGGGTTAGTGTTACTGTTAAGGTTAGGGTTAGGGTTTAGATTTAGAGTTGGGGTTAGAACAGGGTTAGCGTTACGGTTAGGGGTTAGGGTTAGGTTGGGGTTTCTGTTAGGGTTAGGGTTAGGGTTGGGTTAGTGTTAGGATTTGGGTTTGGGGTTTAGGGTTTAGGGATAGGGTTAGGGTTGGGGTTCCGGTTGGGGTTAGGCTTTAGAGTTAGGGTTAATTTTATTGGTTAGGGTTATGGTTATGGTTAGGGTTGGGGTTAAGCTTAGTGTTAGGGTTAGTGTTAAGTTTAGGGTTAGGGTAGGTTTAGGGTTAGGGTATGTTTAGGGTTAGGGTTGGGGTTGGAGTTGGGGTTGGGGGTTGGGTTTAGGGTTAGTGTTACTGTTAGGGTTAGGGTTAGAAGTTTAGATTTGGGGTTAGGGTTAGAACAAGGTTAGGGTTACAGTTGGGGTTAGGGTTAGACTTTGGTTTTCAGTTAGGGTTAGGGGTTTGGGTTAGGGTTTAGGGTTTAGGGATAGGGTTAGGGTTAGGGTTCAGGTTAGGGGTTAGGCTTTAGGGTTAGGGTTAGTGTTATTGGTTAGGGTTATGGTTAGGGTTAGGGTTAGGGTTAAGCTTAGTGTTAGGGTTAGTGTTAAGTTTAGGGTTAGAGTAGGTTTAGCATTCCGGTTTGAGTTGGGGTTAGCGTTAGCGTTAGGTTTTAGGGTTGGGGTTAGGGTTAGGGTTGATGGTTTAGAGATAGGGTGAGCGATAGAGTTAGGGTTAGGGTTAGGGTTGGGTTAGGGTTAAGGTTAGCTTTAGGGGCTAGGGCTAGGGCTAGGGGCTATGGTTATGTTTAGGCTTAGGGGTAGGGGCAGGATTGGGGTGGTGACTAGTGTTACTGTTAGGGTTAGGGTAGAAGGGTTTAAGTTTAGGGTTAGGTTAGAATAGGTTTGAATTAGGGTTTAGGATTTAGGGTTGGGGTTAGATTAGGGTTAGGGTTAGGGTTTAGGGTTAGGGTTAGGTTCATTTTTTAGGGTTAGGGTTAGGGTTTGGTAAGGGGTATATTGGGGGTTGTGGTTAGGGTTAGGGTTAGGGTTCAGTGCTAGGATTAGGGTTAGGGATAGAGGTAGGGTTATGGTTAGGGTTGGGTTAGGGTTAGGTTTGGGGGTAAGGGTAGGGGCTAGGTTAAAGGCTAGTGCTAGAGCTAGGTTTAGGGTTAGGGTTAGGGATAGGGGTAGGGGTTGAGGTTAGTGTTAGGATTAGGGTTAGGGTTGGGTTAGGGTTAGGGTTAGGGTTAGTGTTTAGGGTTAGGGTTAGGGGTAGGGGTAGGGGTACAGTTAGTGTTGTTGCTAGGGTTAGAGTTAGGGTTGGGTTAGTGTTAGGGTTAGGGGTAGGGTTAGGGGTTAGGGATAGGGCTGGGTTTGGGGCAATGGCTAGTGCTAAGGCTGGGGCTACGGCTAGGGGCAAACTTTAGGGTTAGGGTTAGTGTTTGGGGTTGGGGTCTGGCTTTGGGGTTAGGGTTAGTGTTATTGGTTGGGGTTAGGGTTAGATCAGTTTAGATTTGGGTTTAGGTTTAAAGTTAGTGTTAGTGTTAGGGTTAGTGTTGGGGTTAGTGTTGGGGTTAGGTTTAGGCTTAGGGTAGGTTCATTCTTAGGGTTTGGGTTGGGGCTAGGGTAAAGGTTATGGTTAGCATTACTGTTAGGGTTAGGGTTAGAAGAGGTTTAGATTCAGGGTTAGGGTTAGAAAGGGTTGGGATTAGGGTTAGGGTAGGGTTGGGGTTGGGTTTGTTGTTGGGGTTAGGGTTAGGGGCAGGAGTAGGGGTAGGATTAGGGGTTGAGGTTAGTATTGGGTTTAGGGTTAGGGTTAGGTTATGGTTAGGGTTAGGGTTAGGTTTGGGGCTGGCGCTGGGGCTGGGGTTTAAAGCAAGTGCTATGTCTAAGGCTAGGGCTAGGACTAGGGTTAGGTTTAGGGGTAAGGGGTAGGATTCGGGGTTGAGGTTGGTGTTAGGGTTAGGGTTAGGGTTGGGTTAAGTTTGGGTTTGGGGTTAGGGTTGAGTGTTAGGGTTAGTGTTAGCTTTAGGGATAGGGCTAGTTTTGGGGTTAGGATTAAGGCTAGGGTTAGGGTTTATGTTTTAGGGTTAGGGTTAGGGCTAGGGGTTAGTTTTAGGGCAGGGCTAGTGCTGGGGTTAGGCTATGGCTAGGGCGATGGCTAGGGCTAGGGTTAGGGTTAGTGTTTAGGGTTGGTGTTAGGTTTAGGTTTGGGATTTGGGGTTGGTGTAGTTTTGGGGGGTGGGGTTAGGGTTGGTGTTGGGTTTTGGGGTTTAGGATTAGGTTTGGGGTTAGGGTTAGGGATAGGGTTAGGGCTAGGGTTGGGGTTAGGTTGGGGTTAGGGTTACGGGTAGGGGTAGGGGTAAGGGTAGGATTAGGGGAAGGTGTATGGTTTGGGGTTAGGGTTAGTGTTAGGGTTGGGTTAGGGTTAGTGTTAGGATTTGGGTTTATGGTTAGCGTTAGGGGTAAGGGCTAGGGATAGGCTTGGGGCTATGGCTAGTGCTAGGGCTAAGGTTAGGGTTAGGGTTAGGGGTTAGTTTTGGGGTTAGAGGCAGCGGTAGGCATAGGGATTTGAGTTTCGGTGAGGTTATGTTTAGGGTTGGATTAGGATTAGGTGTAGGGATTAGGGTTACAGTTAGGGGTTAGGATTAGGGTTAGGGTTAGGGTTGGGGTTAGGGCTGGGTTTGGGTTTAGTTTTGGGATTTAGAGTTAGGGTTAATGTTAGGGTTAGGGTTAGCATTAGTGTTAGGTTTTAGGGTTTAGGGTTTGGGTTAGTGTTAGGGTTAGGGTTAGGGTTAGTGCTAGGGATAGGTTTAGGGTTAGGTTGGGGTTTGGGGTTTAGTTTTAGGATTAGGGTTAGGGTTGGGTTAGGGTTAGGGTTAAGGTTGAGGGTTTAGGGTTTGGTGTTAGGATTAGGGTTAGGGTTGGGTTGGGGTTAGGGTTAAGGTTAGGGTTTAGGGTTTATGGTTAGGGTTAGGGCTAAGGATAGGGTTAGAGCTAGGGATAGTGCTAGGTCTAAGGTTAGGGTTACGCTTGGGTTAGGGTTCGAGTTAGATGTGGGGGGTAGATTAAGGACTTCTTGTTAGGGTTAGTGTTAGGTATACTGTTGGTTTAGCGTTAGGGTTTAGGGTTAGGATTAGGGTTAGGGTTTGGTTTAAGTTTAGGGGTAGGGGTAGGGGTAGGGGTTAGTGTTGTTGCTAGGGTTAGGTTTGGGGTTAGGGTTGGGTTAGGGTTAGGGGTAGGGGTAGGGGTAGGGTTAGGGATAGGGCTAGGTGTGGGGCAGGGCAGGGCTAGTGCTGGGAGCAGAAGTTTGGGGTTAGGATTTGTGTTTGGGGTTGGGGGTTGGGCTTTGGGGTTAGGGTTAGTGTTATTGGTTAGGGTTAGGGTTAAGATTAGTTTAGATTTAAGTTTGGGTTTAAGGTTAGTGTTAGTGTTAGGGTTAACGTTGGGCTTAGTGTTAGGGTTAGGGTTAGGTTTAGGGTTAGGGTAGGTTCATGGTTGGGGTTTGGTTTGGGGCTAGGGCTAGGGTTGGGGCTAGGGTTGGGCTGGCTAGATTAGGGTTAGGGTTAGGGGTTAAGTTTAGGTTTAGGGGTTGGGTTAGGGTTAGGGTTGGGGTTGGGTTTGGGTTAGGGTTAGACTTGGCGTTAGGCTTTAGGGTTAGGGGCTGGGCTAGGGGCTAGGATGGGGCTGAGCTTAGTTAGGGTTAGGGTTGGGTTAGGCTTAGGGTTTGGGCTAGGTTTGGGGCTAGCGCTAGGGCTGGGGTTTAGGGCTAAGCTGGGGCTAGGGCTAGGACTAAGGTTAAGGGTTGGGGTTAGGGGTAAGGGGTAGGGTTAGGGGTTGAAGGGTTACATTAGGGGTTGGGGTTGGGTTAGGGTTTAAGGTTTGGGTTAGGATTAGGTTTGGGTTTGAGGGTTACTCTTAGGGGTAGGGTAGTTTGGGTTGGGGTTACGGTGGGGTTAGGGTTTAGGGTTTGTGGTTAGGGTTAGGGTGGGGGTTGGTTTAGGGGAGAGGGTTAGTGTTAGGGATAGTGTGTGAGGCGAGGTTGGGTTAGGGTTTGGGGTTTGTGTTAGGTTTAGGTTTGGGTTTAGGGTTGAGGTTAGGTTTAGGGGTTAGGGTTAGGGTTAGGGTTGGGTTTTAGGGTTTAGGGTTAGGTTTAGGGTTGGGGCTAGGTTTAGGGGGGTTGGGCTAGTTAGGGTTAGGGGTTGGGGGCTAGGGCTACGGCTAGGGCTAGGGGTGGGGTTAGGCTTAGGTGTGGCTTGGGGTTCGGGTTGGGGTTAGGTTTGGGTTAGGGTTAGGGTTTGGGTTTATGGTTGGCGTTAGGTTAGGGTTAGGGTTAGGCTTAGGGCTTAGCTGGTGTAGGGCTAAGTTTAGGGTTAGGGTTAGGGGTTAGTGTTAGGGGTTAGGGGCAGTGGTAGGGGTAGGGGTTTGGGTGTGGGTAGGGGTTATGTTTAGGGTTGGATTAGGGTTGGGTTTGGGGTTGGGAGGCTAGGGTTAGGGCTAGGATTAGGGTCAGGGATAGGGTTAAGTTTAGGGTTAGGAGCTCGGGTTAGGGGTGGGGCTAGGGACTTGTGGTTGGGGTTTGGGTTTTGGTTAAGGTTAGGATTAGGGTTGGGGTTGGGGCTGGGTGTTGTGTTAGGGTTAGTTAGGGTTAGGTTTGGGGTTAGGGTTAGGGTTAGGTTTAGGGTTGGGGTTGGGGGTTAGGGTTAGGGTTAGGTTAGGGTTAAGTTAGGGTTAGGGTTTAGATTTAGGGTTAGGTTTGGCGTTAGGGGTTAGGGGTTTGGGTTAGGGTTTGGTTAAGGTAGGGGTAGTGGTAGGGTTAGGGGTAGGGTTGGGGTTAGTGTTAGGGTTAGGGTTGGGGTTGGGTTAGTGTTAGGGTTAGCATTAGGTTAGGGTTTAGGGTTTAGGGTTGGGGTTGGGTTTAGAGTTTGGGGTTGGGGTTAGGGTTGGGGTTGGGGAGTAGGGGTGGGTCTAGGGTTGGGGTTAGGGTTAGGTTTAGGTTTAGGGTTAGGGTTAGGGTTAGGGGTTGGGGTTGGGGTTGGGGTTAGGGTTGGGCTTGGGGTTGGGGCTAGTGGCTAAGTTGAGGCTAGGAGCTAGTGCTAGGGCTGAGGCTAGGGCTAGGGCTGGGGTTGGGGTAAGCTTGGGGTTGGGGTTGGGCTAGGGTTAGGGCTAGGGCTAGGGTTGGGGCTGGGGCTGGTCTGGGGCTGGGGCTGCGGCTGAGCTGGGGTTCAGGTTAGGGTTAGCGTTAGGGATGGGGTTGGGGTTAGGGCAGGGTTAGCTTTAGGGTTGGGTTTGGGATTGGGGTTTAGGGTTAGGGTTAGGGTTAGGTTTAGGGGTTAGGGGTTACGCTTGGGTTTAGGAGTTAGGGTTAGGGTTAGGGTTACGGTTAAGATTAGGGTTAGGGTTAGGGTTAGGGTTAGTTGGTTACTGTTAGGGTGAGTGTAGAGTTTAGGGTTAGGGTTAGTGTTAGGGTTATGGTTAGGGTTGGGTTAGGTTAGGGCTGTGGTTGGGGTTCGGGTTAAGTTTAGGTTACCGTTACTGTTAGGGTTAGGGTTAGAAGGTTTAGGTTTAGGGTTGGGTTTAGAATAGGTTACAGTTAGGGCTAGGGTTTACAGTTAGTATGAGGTTAGTGTTAGTATTGGTGGTTAGGGTTAGGGTTTGCGTAGGGTTAGGGTTGTGTTACGTGGGGTTAGGGGGTAGGTGTTTAGTGGTAGGTTTAGGGTTGGGGTTTGGGGTTTAGGGTTAGGGTTAGGGTTATGGGTATGGTTAGTGTTACAGTGCTCGGGTTGGGGTTACGGGTAGGGGTAGGGGTAGGGGTTGGATTTGGGTGTAGGGTTAGTGTTAGGGTTAGGGTTGGGTTAGTGTTTGGGTTAGGGTTAGGGTTAGGGGGTTTAGGGTTAGGGTTATGGTTATGGTTAGGGTTGAGGTTAGGGTTAGGGTTAGGGTTAGGGTTAGGGCTAGTACTAGGGCTAGGGTAGTTGAGCTAGGACTGGGGTTGGGGTTAGGGGTTAGGTTTAGGGTTAGGGTTAGGTTTGGGTTTGGGATTTAGGGTTAGGGTTGGGGTTAAGGTTATCGTTAGTGTTAGGTTTTAGGGTTTAGGCTTAGGGTTAGGGTTGGGTTAGGATTAGGCTGGGGGTTAGGGTTAGGGTTAGGGTTTAGGGCTATGTGTAGAAGTAGGG